>VZUA01030865.1:37556-55223 GCA_013401035.1 Horornis vulcanius
AAAAAGATGAGAGAAAAAAGAGAAAAAAGATTAAATGAGAGTGATATCAATGCATTACAATGTCAAAATCCTGTTTCATGTTGGTCAAGATGGCTCGTCTCACAGTCTGTCCTCACTTTGATGTTGGGGAAGTATGATTGTGCTGTAGTCTGTGAAGTCCTTTTCCTCGTCAAGTGTTTTGAATTTCATGATAGCAAAATGAGGAGGGGCAGCACTGAGGTTCAAAGACCCAAACAGCAAACAGGAATGCTGCTGTACTGCTAAACAAGCTCAGCCTAAAGACTGCAGCTCCACAACAAGGAATCAGATGGTCGATTTAATTTTAAATGCTAAGTGCAAATCCTCCATTTTAACACCTGGATTTCTAAACAAGTCATCTTAAAAGAGAAACAATAACCCAAGCCAAAACCCCATAGCTGACGACTTTACATAACCAGGGTTTATAATTGCAAAGATTTCTTTTTCTGCTCTTTCTTTAAGGCAGCTTCTTAAAATGATCTGTCCTTGCTGACACAGTTCACTGTCTAGAAAAGTTATATAAAGTGCAACCACTGACAGGGTTACTTATTTGTTTTAATGCAACAAAACCCATTTAATTCTGCTTTTGAAATAAAGTACAGAAACAAGCCATGTTGAATGTTTGCTACTAATATTTCATGCCAAGCTAGCAGCTAGTCCTTATCTTCAGGCCATCCTGCCCTCACTGTCACCCATTGTGTCTCCAGGGAAATTGCTATCATGCTACTTGTAACTCACACATCTAATATCCCATAAATATTGCAGATGTAAGAGCCCTCTTGCTTTTACCTCCTTAAAAAAAAAAGGTGAGCACTTCTCCCAAATATTTTGTAATATTAGTCCAAAAGGGCTCAGTGCCGGCAGAAATATCAGCACACATTAAACAGGCTGAACTCGAATGTGGCCTGAATCCAGCTCCTGTGACACGACACAAGTGCCCACTGGAGGAGCAGTGGAAGTGCCAAATGCCTACAACCACAATTTATGGTGTTGGCAAACAGGAATAAGAGGTGAATCCAACCAGAGCAGCTCCTGAGTGAGCACCACCCTGCTCTGGCTCCAAGTCCCCTTGCAGGAGCACAGTTTCTCTATGCACTGGTGACAGAAAATGCCACAGGTTTTTTCAGCACCTGCAGCACAAGCACACAAAGAGGCCAGGCCACAGGCAGCTTCCTGATGCCATCTCCATGGAGCCCAGAGCCCTTCTGGCAGCAAGGAACAAAGCAGTGACCTCCCCAGCACTGGGTGCAAGCATAGCTCTGGGAGTGCTCCTGGACAGGGACATAAAGATGGATGAGCTCTTGAGGCCAGAGCTGGGAATCCTACAACTGCCCGAGTCAGAGAAATAAAAAATCATAGAAAAGTTAAGGTTAGAAAGTCACTTTGATATAATCTAAGAAATTTTCCCTTTAAAAGGAGGGCTAAGTTGTCTTATGGTCGATTTTTTTTCCACTGGGACACCCAGATTCTCCTTGGGGGACCCTCCTTGCCTTTCACCAAATCAGCTGTAACATTTGCTTTTTCCTGCAATGAAGAACTTTGCACATTCACCACAACTTTCTGAGGAGAGTGAACAGCAGCCTGGCAATGCCACAGCCTCCATACCATGAGCGCACCCCACCCTTTCCCAAGGTGCTGCTCTACAACTGAAGAGCTGTTGTATCACTGACAGAGAAATTCCAAAGGCTTTGGCAGACATGTGACTGTGTGTGAACATAATGCCTAATCCCAGATGGGCTCACAAACAGAATGAGAGACTCTCAGAAATGATTGCTGAGAAGAGGACACGAGACTGAGAAGTCACCAGAGACAGCCTAGAAGAGAGAGTTTTGCCTCTGCTATTCGGACAGGATGCATCAACTCTCCCACCAACAAGCAGAACCACAACTCAGGGATATGACAACATGTGGCCTCGAAAGGTGGGTGAGATGAAAACAGTCTTGGCCAGCAACTTGGAGGGTGGGAAGGAAGGGGAAGAGTGAAGTGTGATGCAGGATCTTCCAAGTGACACTATAAAAGCCTGCAGTGATTTACTCTGTACAAATACATACACTCACCCATCCATGCCATTACGTTTATGGCAACTGTGTGTGCTATGTATATTCTATAAATCCAGGATTATTTGCATCATCTTTCACAGAAATAGGGTGAAACAAGTTGCACTTCATTCCTGTTGTGCTTTGCTGATCACCCCTCTGATTTGCCCATGGAGTGGGAACCACTCCTGCATGGCAGACTTCCCACACGGCCCCAGGGGAGAGGAGAGTCTGGAGAAATTCATCATTCTCCTTTTATTGAACACGCTCTTTTATTCTGAGGAGGGACAGCAACATTTCTGAGCTGCTGCAATGCTCCTGCCATGGCTTGATATGCAGCTGTTCTCAGCTTTGATGGAACATTTTAACAGCGACAGCCTAAGGGGCCAGAAGAATCACGTGCTGGGTTGCATAAGCTGCCCCCGAAGAAAGGATAAATTTTGATAACCTCCTCCACATCGTGAAAACTGGAAGGGATGTAAACAGGTGACTGAACTACCTGGACAAATTTTCCCAGAGGAAATGACCCATGTGTTATTCTGAAAACAGAACTGTAACTGCCCACGGCTGCTGTTTGCTTTCCTGGCCTAAAATGGGAACTGACCTACCTGAGGAGCACTGTTTAACAAAGAAAACGCAGAAATGTTCTAATTTCAAAAATATCCAGTTTGCAGAAACAAAAAATGAAAAAAGAAAGGAATGCAACAATAAGAATATGCAGTTATAGAAGTCCACTGAAATTTCTGTTTTATTTGCTCTCATTTGAAAAAAAAATTATTCATTCCCAGCCATGATTTTTTAATGTTTCCCAATAGAAAGGATTATATAATTGTGTACATGTTATTATCAATGACACCACTATGCTATGGAACCACTGACATTTTAAACCTAATTACAGATGGCAGCTTATGAAATAATTATAAAGAAAGGATTGGACAGCAACCACAGTGATTTCATGCTTCCTCTTCATGTGTGTTTAGCACAATATTGTCGAGTCCCTCAACTTTAAAAAATAATGTGTGTTATCAACCAGATCATACTGCTGGTGACTGGGAGGCTGAGTCAGTGTTGCAGGAAATGACAGCGTGTGACATTTGGCACTCCATGCCCAGGTCTCTGCAGAAGGTGTCCCCACAGCCAGCAGGGCTGCCTGGTGGCCACGCAGTGACCACTGCCAAAGGAAACTCTGGACAGCAGGGCAGGGTCACAGGCTGCTCAGGCAGGGACAGACACTCTCTGAACAATGGACATTCCTTTGGGTCTACAGAGCTGAATTGAAAAAGTGAAATTTGAGTTTGAGGATCTTACACCTGCCTGATTTCATTCTATGACATTCATTTCCATCCCCTCCTGAAATTCCCTCCCCTCAATGAATCCACTAATTAAATTGCCAGTGGCTTTGATACTGATGCTACCTCACTCCAGGGAAAATTTTGTCTGGCTCTCCAGAGATTATTTTAATGTGTTCCATGTTAAATTGGTAAGCACTTTTTAACCTGTTCCTTCCTGATTCCATCTCACCTCTGTTATTACTACTATCACATTAAGCCTTTAACTACAATCATTTTAGTGAAGGGCTAAGGCAAAATAGTTATTAAGCTTTCCAGCTCTCTACATACCTCCTTTCTTCTACTAATATTTCTCTTAAGCAGAGGACTGACAATTCCTTTGGTTATTCCCTGGCCTCTTCTGCATTTTAAAAGCATGTCCTTCCTGCCTTTTACATGGTTTACTAGTGGTACCTCATTTAGAGCCTTTACCTATCTGACTCTTCCTTCAGATTCATCCCCTACACACAGTCCTCCCTCCTGTAATTTTACTCTCTTTTAATGCAGCTACAGCTTTATTATGTCAAAGATGCCCAAATTTTTACTCAGGGTTTCTTACTTGTGGGTTTGTGTGGATTTTTTTGTTTTGTTTTGTTTTGTTTTTGGGTTTTTGTTTGTTTGGTTGGTTTTTTCCTGTGTTTTTTTGTGGTTTTTTTTTTGTGGAGAGAAGGCTAAGGAAGGCAGTTTAGGAGGACTGAAGTACAGTACATGGATTCTGTGCACCCTTACCCTAAATACGGCTTCTTTCCTTTTCTTCCGTGTAGCTATTGAAGCTCTGGGGTGAAAAGCATTAATTACATTAATTAAATGTACCATTCTTTTATCACTCTCATAAATTGCTTATGATTTTGCAAAATATGGATGCTTGCTTTTCAATTGCCAGTCACTGCTGTTACACGATTTTTTTTAAAGCATGTGATTAAATAATAAACAGTCTAAGCACAAGGTTCTGTACACCTTCAGTTTAGTAACTATGCTAAAATTTAGGGCGCTTTTAGGATCAGGAGACCTTTTTCATCAAGCACAAGAAGAATTTGGGAACATCTGTACATTTAAAAACACACAGCAATATTGCAATTTGTACCTCAGACAGAATTTGTGAATTAATCACTAGTTTTTATTATGTACTCAGCTCTTGAGTGGGACGTTGCACCTCAGTAATTATGCTGCCTGTAGAAATGGGCAACAGAGGCTGATTAACAAGCCTCTGCATCATATTATCATATAGAATAATTCAGACTACAAAGAACCTCTGGAAATCATCTGGTTGAGACCTTCAGTGAGAGCAGGGCCAGCCTCAAGGGCAAATTCAAGTTCAGCACAAGGTAACCTGATCTTCAGGGCATCAAGGTCATGTGTGAATGGAGCAGCAGTGTAAAACCTGCCCTGCTGCTGAAAAGGGGAGCTGAATAAAGGGCTGGCTGGGGCTAGTACAGCACCGAGCTGCTCCCACCCTTCCAGCTCTTTGATAACCTGCACAGGTATTAATGTGTACACAGGGGCTTTGGGGTTTCTCTCCAGAACAATCTGTCTGGGCTTCAGGACAATTTTTGAACCCTCTTTCCCTGTGCGTGCTGTTTCTCAGGCTTTCTGCCATAGGTCACATCCACTCCTCCAACCATAAACATTTTTGCTGCTTCTTAAGGAAAAGTGTGCAATAGTTTTTAATTATTTATCCACAAATGTAATTTTTACATTTTACACCAACTTCAGAATCTTAAAAAAATTGCACAGAGTTGTCCTTCTAATCTGTATCTGTTGAGAAAAAATTCCTTCAGAAAAGTACAATACTATTTTCATTTAACTATATTTATATTAAATTCTATCTTTTCAGGCATATTAGACCACACTTTTTCAAGTCTCCAACTCTACTCTCATCAATCAGAATGCCTCAGGAAAAAAAATGCTTTGTTCAAGGAAGTATATGTATATGTATATGATGTATATGTATATGTGTGTATATATAGATGTATATATATTTAAAATCTCAAGTCTTACAGGAAACAGAAAGGACAAAGACCAAATCATATCATAAGGAAGCCGACAGAATAAAAAAAACACTATAGTAACAGGTAATATTTTAGTTTAAATATGCAATTATGATCTGAATTATATGTAGATCAATATTAAAAATACTATATATACATTTTAGGCTGATAAAACAAGATGAATCGCATACAATAGTACAGTTTAAAAAATTGTTTTCCCCTTAATTACACTGATATAAATGAGGAGAGATTCTGTAGAGCAGTGGAGAGATGGTGCATGAGAAATGAATCAAGTCCAGCATTTCTTTACTCTAGTCAGCATTCCTTTCCCCACTGCTCGACTTACCCTGCATTATCCCCAAAGAGAAGGGACAAAGCAGAAAATTATCACCTGTTGGTGATAATGGTGACTAATAGCAGCCCCATCACACCAATTATTTTAAATGTTTTAATGTAATCCTTCATAAATCACTACATATAATTAACAGATGGAGAGAAAAAAAAAAACCTACAGGCAAAATGCTGAGAAGAAATACCAACACAGAGTCACTGCTGAACTTGTTTACCCAGTATGACATTTCTTGTTAAAAGAACAAAGTAATCCCAGAAAGACTTGGTAAAGAATCTTCCAGGAACCCAGGCAAAGGAGCATACAAGAAATACCAGAAAGAAGAGGAAAACAATAGAGAAACAGAGGCATTTAGAATAAAGCCAGGATGGATCCAAGTGATGCCTTTTGACTAAATCATGTCCTTGTTCCCTGTTCTGGGAGCTTTGCTGGGTCCTTGGCCCAGCCACAGCCTCCTTAGCTGAGCTCAAGCAGAGCACAGCTACAACTGTCCATAAAGCAGTTACCAGGTAAAAAAGTCACACATTTTTTGCAACAAGAAAAATGCAAGATTTGTCTTTTTTTTGTGTTTTCATGTCTGCAACATGCAAAACTAGTATAAAAGATACCAGTTGTGTTTACAGGACTATTAAAGAACTGGAATCTTTGGGTTCAAAACCCGGAGACAAATCATGCAATCTCCCCACAGGCCGCTGATGACAGCTGTGCTGCTGTGTGGTGTCAGCCCAGTTCCTTTGCTGTACAGACCCAGCTACTGCTGTGGTTCACCACAAAAATCAGATTTTTCTTGCCTCTTTTTATTTTAGCCAAAATAACTGTTTTGGGAAGTTGCTGCATAAATTCAGAGAATAGCATCTTTCTGGAAACAACACTGAACTAAATGTCTGCAGAGTATTAGAGGTATTTGTCATTACAGATTACATCTTGTGTAGGTGTTGCACAGTGTCCATGCTAACAGTGCCATAATTAAAAAGCAAGGCTCATCTCCTTTGTTTTACTGCAGAAAAGCTCACCTGCTACTCAGTGAATTTCACCCAGTGAAATCCTGCTGACATATCCTTCACTTTTTTTCTAAACTGCCATTTTACTGCTGCTAAAAAAGAGTACAACTTGCCCTCAGCCTTTATATTTCACAGAATAAAATGGAAAATAGTAAAATATTACACCTCTGGACATTATTTTTTTCTAAAGCTTTAAATAAACTGATTTAATAGTATTACAGAAATACGTCCTGTGGTTGAAAAAGTTAAAAATTATTCTCTTGCTTTCTACGGGTGTTACAAACATGTTTAGAAAACTATCAAAAGCATTTTTTCATATTCATTTGATTAAGAAGTGTCAATTTCCATCAGATTGGAGAGAGCAGCTTGGCCGTGGTGCAGCATCCCTTAATCAGGCCCTTCTTTAACTCTTCCCTGTGCTGCTGAGGAAGCAGCAGCACCAGTTCAGCTCCTGGGCTGCTTCCAAAGCCCAGAGCTTGTGCTCAGGGCTGTGACACTTCTCTGAACCCAGAACTGGACAGAGCAGTCTGAAGCACCTCGCTGCTGACAGCTGTACTTACTAAGCACACGTGCAAAAAGTCTTTTTTGTCTCCTTGGATTGGTTTGAACTCTGCTCTCAGTAGTGGCAGAAAATGAATTAATCTCTCTCTCTCTCCCTCCTATTTGACTTTGTGCCAATTTCCCTGGCCCGTTCCTACACAGGCAGCTTTAATTAGAACCCAGTTCACTGGCCCTTTTAAAGGCATATTCTCATTGTCAGGAAACTAATCCACAAACACCAGAGGTTTATGTCCAAAAAGGAGACAGAGGAGTCCTGTGACTTTATTTGAATAAAGGGAGAGGCCATGGGGCATTTCCCCTGGGGTCTCTCAAATTTTTAGTGGATGCAGCCTCCTTTTTATCCCAATTTCCTGGCTGCATTTCCCTCTCTTTCCCCATTGGCTGAGGAACCTGAGACTTCCTGAAACACCTAATACCCTTATGTATTGTATACCCCCCCCACCATTTCTTTTTCTTGTGTCAACCAGTTGAATTCCTATGGAATTTATTGTTTCTTTCATCTCTCAGTATCCAGTTTTATTTATCAGCAAACCCACAGTTTGTTTGAAAAGACAAATCTCTCATTCCATTTATCAATCAGTGGAATCCTTCCCATTGTTTCTTTTATCTCTCAGTCCTAGTTTCATCTACAAGCAGACCCACTGCTTGTTTGTAAAGACAAGTCCCTCACTCCTTTCAATATTCTCTGTTCATTTTAGTTACCCCGCTTGTGAAAGTGGATCATAAAGAGAAGTAAGAGTGAAAATGAAAACCAAAAAGAGATGACTACAGAGCCTGCCTCTACAGGAGCAGAGCCTTGAAGATTGCACATCCCCATTCCTTGATGTAATGGTATAAGATGCTTTGACCTACCACACCACATTATTTATAAATTATACTGAATATGCACTGTGATATATTCGAAAATATGCCATTAAAGGAACTTCACACATGGGAAGGGCATATAGGCTTTTTGATCAGAAAGAGAGGACACTTGCATTAAAATAAAAAAAAAAAGTCTCAAATCTTAGTTGGAGATGTAAAAAAATTACTTATTAATAAGACAAGTTGCATTTTCATAAGGTTTTTCTTCCAGCATCGTGGTCAGAATTTTAAAGGAGTTCAGATTTCTGATTAGGTACCCTTACATTGACAGAGGCAGCTTTCCTTGTGGTCTCTCTGAACTTTTGAATTTTCCACATTAGAAGATTCAATATAAATACAGTAGAACCTTGGTATTACCAATTGTACTTCTTAGAGATTTTGAAAACACTTTGCATTATATGATACTCCTCATTCATGGAACTAAAATTATTAAAATGAATAAAGCAATAAGATTTAAGCTTTAAGATGTTTTAAGATGTAAGCTTTAAGATGTTAATGGTGTAATAGCAAAGGGAGAGGAAATGCAGAGGAAAAAAAATTAAAGCAATTCTACAAAAATAATACAAATACAAAGCTTCCAGGAGCTTTGCAATGTACTGGGGGAGGAAGGAAATAAAGCACTGCCAACAAGTCACAGGTAAACAGCTTGACAGAGAGTGAAAATGTTGCCAAGAGGAAGTGATAATGGTTTTGTATCCATAATTCATTCATCTCGAGGGATGCAGGATTACGTAATGTAGTGGCACTGCTGTATCCTGATTCATTAGTGAGTCCTACAGAGCATTTTCTGCATTCATAAGTTGGGGAAGTGCCTGAGACACATGCACTTTGTAAATTACTGCCTCCCGTGCTCCTGGCAGCGCTGGATGCTCGCAGGGTTTGAAGTTCAATCTCATACCAGTGGTAAGACAGGTGAAAGTCTGAGCAGCAGCTCAATCATCACTGCACAGACCAATCAGAAAGAGCAGGATTCATCACAGGGGTGTTGAAAGAAGGGAAAATGAAAGAGCAGATACACTTCCCACCTGATCATTAGTTTGCAGCAACACAAAGGGTGATGGGAGCTTGAGGGAGACACAGATAAAAGTGGCAGTAATAAAAATTGGCACAGATGAAATATGGGACTCAGAATAGGGAGGTGAGAATTGGAAGAGTTCAGAAGGAATAGCAATTAAACAAGGTGAGAGTGTGTTAAAGAACAGTGGGCACAGACATGGCAAGTGAAGGAAAAAAGGATGGGGAGAAACCAAAAATATGGTCAACAAAGTAACAGTGTTGCACTGTAATGAAAAAAGAAGAAAAAAAAAATCAAATTGGAAAATGACAGATTATTGGAGGGGGATGTAGTACTTCAGAATAGAGAATGAATCCTAAAATTTTAAACATGGAAGTTCAACATGACTGAGAAAGAAGGAATTGAAGTATGAATTGGCCAAGAGAAATTAGTCATACATAATCCAAATTAAAACACACCTTTGATTTCAAAGCATTGGATTTTTTCCTATACATGGTCTCACATTTTCCAGTTAGAGAAGTGCAAATGTAATTGGTCATGTAAACCACTGTGCCTAACCTTCCCTTCATCCCAACCACCAGAAAACGTGTGTGACAGCCCAATACTTACAGGAGGTATCTCTGTGAGTTTTGTGCCCCAACAACTCCAAAGAGTGTGACCTCTGGCCTGGAGAGCTGGGCTGGGTCCAGGCTGTGCAGTCAGGAATGCCTCCTGGAGCAGCTGCTCCTCACACCCTCGGGTGGGGCTCCAGGGGGAAGATATTTGTGTTTTCCCAGGTTTTCCTGTCTCAGGATGAGCTACAATGGCCACCTGCCCTTCCTCAGTCTGGTATCCCTGAACTTGTCACCCCTGTCCCAGCTCACCCAACCCACAGCTGCAGCCTGGGGCTCCGTGGGGACCCTCAGGACCCCCAGGGCAGCTGGGCTGGTGGCCTCAGGGAGCCTTGGAGCCACCAGGGAGGGGCTCAGGACAGCAGTGCTGGGCTACCATGGGGAAGGTGCTGAGCTGAAACCCCTCGTGCCAGCCCCAACTTGTCACTGCAGCACGGTACAAAACAGCACTCAGCACACGTCTCACATTCATGTATTTGGAAATTACCAAAATCAAAGCTAATAATTTGATGTGCTAAACAAGTACATGTAGATGCTTGAAAGCCTTTATTTTTATTCATTTTATTTTAACAGTGCCAAGAAGAGTGACTTTCTTCAAGTTCCGTGTACTTTCTAGTAACAAAGGCCACTGAAGGGAGTCTGTGCCACACACACAAAAAAGCAGTTAGTGGCTCTTCCAAGTCTGGGGTAATAAGAGTTACTCAGACACCAAGAAAAAAAAAGGAATCTATTCACTATTTTGGAAACAACTAAAACTGGGAATAATTCATTCCACCTACTCGGTTTTCCCCATTCAAGTATGGCAAGCTATGCACGTGTACTCTGTAATACAGAATTTGGAAAAAACCAGCAGTGTATCAACCAGGTACCTCGTGTGAAGGAGGATCAGATACCAGGTGATGAACACCTCCAAGAAGCACGGAAAGAAAATGCATTCTCAAAACCATAAAGAAGATGCTTGCACTGTGTTAACATCTGATGGCCAGCCAAAGGTCTGGGAAAGCTCCTTTGCCCATCAGAGACTGCCCTCAAACTGCTTCCAGCTTTGCTTAATTGCTTTCTTCCTGTAAGTGCTTGACAGTTTGACAGAGACTGCATTCCTGAGTAATCTGGCCTTTTTGTTTGCTTAGAATGAAGTTCAGGGTGTGGTTAATAAAGGGAAATTGAGAAGCAATATTTTGCATTGAAATACTGGCACACAATGACACAGAAAGGAATTATTAATTAGTACAAATTACAGACATGAATTCTTAGTGGTAGTACTCTATAGCTGTGTTCATGAAATTGAAGTCCTGAAATTTCACCTCACAGTAAAATAACCTGGGTTTCCACAGTGGGCTTAAATTTAGTGGGAAAAAAAAAAATCTTTGGGTCATCATAATGTACCATGGACAAAAGGGGAGGTACCAAAGACTGAAGTGAAACCTAAGGACAAAGCACTTGGCTCCCATTCATTCTCGTTTATTTCTCCATGGTTGCTGTCTCTCTGACCCACTGAAGTGCCTGGAATGTTCACAGCACTTCAGGCCTCCCCTTCCCCTGGCACCGTGCCCTGGCCAGGTCCCACCAAAGACACACCAAGAGCTCCTTGTTGCACCCCTCATCTGACTCATGAAAATATTTCCTGCAGAGCTATTGTCCTTAAAGCAGGGGGGCTGAGCAGGTGTCAGCACCAGGAGGGAGACACTGCTAATTGAGCACTTCCCAATAACTTACTGATGTTCATCAAGTCTCCCTGAAGAAGGATGTCAGCAGCAGCACTGACAGCTACGTACACAAGGAACAACAAGAGGTAACAGAGCAGCAGGGCTGGGACAGATATTAATGACACTGCTTTTCACTGAGCTGCTCTGAACACAAACCATGCACAGCATTTGTCCAAATGCACAGATGTCAAGACACCTTCAATTACAAGAAGGAGAATCAGATTTTTCAAATTGCTATGATTTGAAGCTTCTGGTTCTATTAAAAATAAGCNTGAAAATATTTCCTGCAGAGCTATTGTCCTTAAAGCAGGGGGGCTGAGCAGGTGTCAGCACCAGGAGGGAGACACTGCTAATTGAGCACTTCCCAATAACTTACTGATGTTCATCAAGTCTCCCTGAAGAAGGATGTCAGCAGCAGCACTGACAGCTACGTACACAAGGAACAACAAGAGGTAACAGAGCAGCAGGGCTGGGACAGATATTAATGACACTGCTTTTCACTGAGCTGCTCTGAACACAAACTATGCACAGCATTTGTCCAAATGCACAGATGTCAAGACACCTTCAATTACAAGAAGGAGAATCAGATTTTTCAAATTGCTATGATTTGAAGCTTCTGGTTCTATTAAAAATAAGCAAAGCTCAAGGGAAACCCATGAGTTAATGTCCGTGTATTGGGGTCAATGATAAGCTCTCATAGGAAATCTAAGCTATCAGTTTCCCTTTAGACAGAGGGCGTTAACATAAGAATACTTAAAGAGCTTTTTGATCAAACATATCCCCCTCAGATAAGGGAAAACTACACAGAACCATTATCTTCATTGACATGATAAGATAATATGTAATGGTAAAAAATGAACACTTTCAGAAAGTCCTGTTTCATACAGAAATAGATCATTGTGGCAAGTTTTGGCTGTTGAACTGCTAGTAATTTTAAATTAATCTTTGACAACTGTGAGAGTATTTTCCTGTGTGTATTTCCAGCATGTGATGAAGTAAGGAGCCTGCAGTTTGGATACATGATGGCTGGTGGCATAAAAACAAAAACACAGAATGCAAGAGCACAGCCCTGAAGTATTACAATGGATTTTAGAGCTGACACTCTTTTTGGTTTGTACCTGGATGTGGGACTACGGTGTGTTCAAACACGCTCCTTTCTGCCAGAGCAAATGATCTAAATTACCTTTCACTGAGTTACTGGAGAAACTGGTGATGCCATCCTGGGAATTTTGCCCATCTTGGAATGAAGGATAGATTTTTTTAAAGCCACAGCCATCTTGACTGGTGGGTTCAATTGTTTTCCTGGAAATCCTTATGGATTTGTTTGGTTATTATAATTCTTGACAGTAGTTTTTTCTTTTAGAGCCTGACTATTCATTGTTTGCCTAGAAAAACTGGGAAACTGCCCAAAATTCCACAGATGCCACCATGAATCTAGTGCATGCAAATCCTACGGTTTTATAAAGTCAGGTATCTTCTTTTAGAGTTAGTGGATAAAAATGGATAGAATAATCCAAATATCAGAAATGCCAAAGAAATCCTTTTAGCATCTTAATCAGTAGTAGTGACTACACTGTTCTTGGGTGGAATAACCCAGTCTTGCCAGCCTCTGCAAGTTATTTTGCGATCACAGCACTGCCCAGTCTTTCCAGAAGTCACTTGTTGGTTCTCATCAAGGTTGCCTTCACTCAGGTAGCAAATCAAAATAACTTTGCAATGCAACACAGAGACATTGGTACCCTCTCAGTGACTGCTGGAGCCCACCAGCTGCAGCCAGGAACTGCTCCCCGTGCCTGCCTTTGCAGCAAGCCTGTGTTCTAAGCTGCTGCATTGTGTATTCAGTGCAAAACATATTCATGGTTATCCTGACCACACATTTGGATTACAAAGGATGTTCTCTTGCCATGCTCGGATTACTTCAATTTAGCAGTGAATTTCCCCAGCTCAGGCTTTAGAATATATAACCTGCAAGCACACAGCCTGCAGGAGCAGTCTGCCTGGAGCTGCTCAAGAGGACCACCGTTCAACATTTCCAAGTTGCTACTGCACATAATCTCCTACTCCTGTACAAGCAGATGCTCAGCACCCTGACAGGCAGGTGCCAGGGCAGAGGCACCATCGAGGCTCACAGAGGGGCTGGAGCTGGGGCTGAGCAGCTGCTCCAGGCTCCCACTGCAGCCAGGGGATGATGCTGATCCACTCACCATCCTACTTCTGTGTGAGGCAGCATTCCTCACACCTGCTAAACGTCCTTAGCAGCACACTTCATGTTTGGGAAAGAAAGGCATGCTCTGGCACTGTCCTTGGGTGGCTGCAAACCCCACTTGGCTGCAGCACCTGCCAGGGGCTCCTCAGTGATCCAGGCAGTGAGATGACAGTCCTGAGGACTCTGTTTGCTGGCTCTCCTACCTACTGTGGATAGCCAGAAAGGAAAGTACGGTTGTTCCCTGCCTGGTAAATAGTCTCAGATCTTCCAGTTCTGTCACAAAAAGAAAATCTCTCCACTTAGGTATTGGGCACCAACAAGAATAAGGTTTTAACCATAAATACTTATATATTATTTTCATAATATAATAAATGGTATGATATGATATATGATATATATTCATATATTACTATTTTTTTCTGAGTATAAATTAATAATACTGGTTATACAACCATGTTATCATTTTAGTAAAACATTAGTTCTGATGATTTACTGGTTCTTTTATTGCTGCTTCAGATTTAATTGTAATTCTGAACTAAATTTTAAAATCTTTCCATCTGCTAAGAAAACCTGGCATGGGGGTACAACTCATGACACTCTCGCCTCCCTCTCTCTTTCCCAAAATTCTCATCATCTCCAAATTCTCTCAGCACTTCACTCCTTACATTTACTGGCACAGCACAGAAGTGAAGAAGCGTCAGCCACAGGGTTTTGCCATCATTTTCTGAGTCAGCAGCCCTGAAGAACATTTCCTCACGTGAAAGCCACGCTGACTTGTCAGGAGAGTGCAGCCCCTCTGTGCTCATTTCACCACCACAAGGGCCACCTTTAGAAAAGTAAAGCAAGCCAGAGTTTCAAAGATCAAGGAAAGCGTGTGGCTTTTCACATCCACTCATGCCAGCCAGCAAAACCAGCAGCACCAGTGCAGGCTATAATTGATTCATGAGCTTCGGTCCACACAGCAAGAAGGTGTTGCCTAAGCAAACACCAGTCCTACACTCACCAAATGCACTTTTTTCCCAGCTACAGGAAAACATAGACTGTAACTGAGCCAGTACTAGGGAAAGAAAAACATTAAATAAGGCTGTAAGCCTGAAAGTGAATTAGGCAGAACTGTAAAGAACTCTTGGGAATTCTTTCTTCCACAAAAAACCCCCGTGTTTATGTCATCTAGACACTAAGTAGATTTCTTTGAGGAAAAACTGTTACTTTATCTGAGTAAACATGTCAGTCAAAAACAACAACCAGCAATTTACAAAAATGATGCTCCATTATTTAACGCTGAAAGGGGAACGTTCCACAGGGAGAAGTGTTTTTATTTACACACTGTATCTAGAACAGCTTTAGGTTGAGATGGAGTAACCATAACAAATACTGCACGTTCTGCTAATTCAGCAAAACTCCCCGGGCCTGGGACTGCCTTTTAAAGTGTGTTTGGCTGGAGTTTCACTGTGTGGCTCAGTGCCACATCCAGCTCCTCACTCCGTGTATCTTCCAAGACACCTCCTAAAGAGCAAGAGGTTTCCTCCAAGGAAAGGAGAGATTCTCCCTTTCTTAGTGGAATAAGGAAAATCCTTACAGTTAGCTAGGCTTTGGCTTTACAGATCCTTGAGAACTCCTATTTATTTCACTGTGCTCAGTACATCACCTGATTAGGTTTCAAATCATTAAAAATAACTGCACACAAAAGGAAATGATGGAATTACACATTGCTCCCCTGTTATTGAGGTTTTGATTACTGCAGGCTAATTTTCTCATTGTACTTTCGTGGGGTTTCTCCTAACTTAACATTCTTTTAAGGTAGCCTGTGTTGAGGGAATTATCTTGTTTTTCAAAGCAAATTTCAGCTGATTACTAAGTATTTACATACTGTAATTTGAATGTCTAATTATACCATTAGTGTAAATACATGTAATATGGTTTATTTTTCACAAAAGCTGATAAGGTACACTGCTTTTTGCATTCCAGTGTTATGAGATTTTCATTGCTTGTAATACACAATCCAAAAATTCACATGAAAAGCTTCCAGTAAAAGCTGTTTATTTATCAGTTAACAGCTCCAAGTGGTTTGAAACACACTTCATACCATAAACCACGAAAAGACATCTGCCTTCTTCCTGCAGACTAGGGCTCACAACCACACCTTCCATTCCTAAACTTAAGAGTTGCCCTAAGTCTCTCTTTTTTATTTTGCAGGACTTCACAGTAAATTTCTGTCCACCCTAAAGTCCCCAGCACTGTGGGTGAACTCAGTGAAATATTCAAAATTCCTTTGGAGTGCAGTGCTACAGCACTGCTGGCCCAACAGACACTTCCCTGTAACTTGTACTGACATTTATGATGATACCCTCAATGAAAAAAGGCAAAGTGTGCTTGGGAAGATGGATGGAGACAGTGCCCCTCCAGCCCTAGAGCTGCTCCTGTTTTAGATAACAACTCCCTAATGAGAGGCAGCCAAAGGCTCCTTCACTCCCAGCTGTTGAAGCAGCAACACACCAGCACCGAGCTGCAGAGCACTGCCAGCCTCCCCTGCCCCTCCTCAAGAACCTCGAACGTCTTTCCTCAATCCAAGTTTACTAAATCCAGCTTCAAATGTAATAGTATTTCCTTAAGTTTTATAAAATTTAATCTATTAGCAGAGAAAAAAATCATGTCAGTGTGTTTGTGAGCAGATATTTGTCCTCCATTGGCACATCCGTTCCCTGCGTCCAAGCAGGAAAAACTGACAAACTTTTTTTTTTAATTTGACTTAAAAATTTTAATTAAGCATATAGAGATAATATTTAAACAATTTGGAAAGATCAAGTACGTAAGAAACATTTCAGAACTATATGTTATAAAAATATTTCTTTGTCTATATCTCCTTAATTTACTCTTCGCCTCATAGTGGAAAACGACTTCAATAGGACATTGGATTTTACAGCACCTTAGAAAATAAAATCAAGATTTCATGAGACTATATCTCATGTTGCTAACAGGAAGCTTCAACTTTAGCAGCCACTGCCATTTCCCCCATGTCTTTCATGGAAACTTCCTTCACAGAAATTAATTTTAAATGAAAATTAAAGCCAAAGACCTGGGCACTGATCTCCATGCCAGCACTAAGAGCCATGAGCATGCCCTGGTATGAGCACTGGAGCAGCCTGTTCCTAAGGTACCACAGCTAAAACTCTGCAAGCACACAGGATTTTCCCAATGTATACACCAGATTTTGCTGTCCTTGATTACACTGGAAAATGTCTTATCCTGAAAGGAAGATAAAAGACAGGACTACTTTACATTTTTTTCCTATTCTTTTTAAAAACTAGGACCTCTTAAACCACAATACAAAACTTAGTATTTCATATTGCTAAATCTAACCTGCAAAATCAGTATATTGCAGAAAAAAACCCAAACAGAAAGACCGGAAAAAAAAGAAAGAAAAGGGATGTTTATTTCATAAATACACTGCACCACATCTGAATAATTTCAAAAATACATTTCCTAAAATTCTGGGCCCAGCAATAGAATACAGTCAAGTTAGTAAAGATGCTGAACATATGCTTAATTTTCAGCTTATTTTTATGCCCCCCTGGCCTCGGTGAGATTTAAGAACATGTATAAATTTTCTTTTTAATCAAGACCTCATTTATGAGGATAATAATGCCTTTACAGCATGTATTTTTCTACAGTAAGATGCAACACACAAACCAAATGTGAGGAATATCATCTTTGGCAGCATTCCCTAAGGGAGTCTGGATCTATAAACACATGGAAGTAATGCGTTTGTTAAGGCAATTCTTCTTCCATTCTCTGACAGTTATAATATAAGTAACATTTCCTCCTTAGGAAGCAATCCAAATACAATCAAACCAGTGTATTAATATCCCTTAAAGTAATCTACAACTTTGCAACTGGTTTACAAGTCTGTTTTGTGAGAGGTGGTGAGAGGATGGACACAGATGTGAGGTAGGAGCCACACCCCATCCCATCCCATCCCATCCC
>VZUA01030869.1:2910-14521 GCA_013401035.1 Horornis vulcanius
CCAGCAAAATCAAGAGAGTGAACATTTAAAAAAATACAGTTTTTGACACAATACTTCCCTTTTGGAAAGATACTTGACTGAAATATTGGAAGAAGTACCACACAGGAAAATATGCTTCAAACACACCATTTTTCCTGCTGCTTCATATGGTCTGCTTGGCAATCCAGGATGTAATATGTTGCCTGTGTCAATACTTGCCTTGTAAGATGTTTATTTGCATTTATGTCCACATTTCAGAACTCCATTTTTATAGCGAAACAACATAACAGTGCTTTGAACTCACCCACCATTCTCAGAATAACCTGTTATCTGTTGGTAGTAGAACTTCCAAGACAAGTTTTTTTCTCTGGAACCTAAACTTGCCTTTATCCATTTTCATCTGCAGCAGTATCCCTTGTAGGTCACTATCAACTGTAGAACCACCTTTCACAACAAATTTAACAATTTTTCTAAAAGAAACTCAATTCCTCTCATTTCAGAATTCCATTGTTTGGAGCCTAATAAAGAAGTATCCTGTCAGGAAAGTGATATTCAACAAATGTCAGAGAGGTTTTTCCATGGTGCATGTTTGAATCTCATAATTAAAGGAAAATTATATGGCAACTAGATTGTTCGTTTCCTTTTATGGTAAAACATTTGTTCTCCTCCTTGACTTATGATAACATGTTAGTAATGGATCTGAGGATGAAATAGTCATTTAGATGTACACTAGCAATACTTACACTTTTATAGCAAAATATATGACAGGTGCAGAGTACATATCTGGCATAATAAAGGCTTGCCATCTGTTGATATAGATTTTGGAATATTTCACCAAGTGATTTAGATAAAAGATACAAAAGAGGAATACTTCTATAGCTGCAATAGGATTTTTAAATTTTTTTCCTTTAAAATTTACCATCAATAACCATTTTACTTCTATAAATACAGCATGTATTTTACATCTACAGTGATTTTACCTGAAATACTCAATAATTCTTATAAAACTGGCTGATGTAGAGGAAATAATCTCTTATGATATACTACTATTCCTTAACATCCCAAAGCAAACTAACCTGAGAAACAATAATGCATTAAGAAATATTTATGCGGCAAAATTTATAACAGAAAAGCTCCTGTGACCTTAGTTCCATGCTGACACTTTTGTCTTTGACTTCTGAAAATGTTGAGAGAAATGGCTTCTGTGAGATCAGTGGAGTTAGCTACTCAGGATAAGAAATGGTAAACATTCAGAAAGATTAACAAGAACAAACCAAAAATTCTCTCAACTTTAATATAATTGGCTTTTGCTAAATATTCCTTGCATGTTCAGAGCACACGGACCAGAGTGGGGAGCTCTCTTCTGGGAAACATCAATGCACACAGCCCTTAATCTACCTTCTAGACCTACCTCTTACCATCCCAGGGCCTGTTAAGGGAGGAAAGGCCTGTAAACTTGCTAAGAGTATGCCATCACTCCCTCACAATCTGCCTATCTTCTTAGAGAGAAGAAAGGTCTGAACTTAGGTTATTAACCTTTTTAAGATGAAGGTCTTCTGTCAGTTTTGCCTTCTGGAGGCTTCTTTCTTTTAACTGTGTATAAATTGCCTGAATGATCAGTTAGACAGAAGACCTGCAAACAGGAACTATATTTTTGACAGATTCAGGATACCCTCATGAGAATCATCTGTAAAATGAAATTGAATGAGTTTTCAAGTGGATTGATGATTGAAGATTGGTAACTTTATTAATTTTCAGCATATCCTGGATATTTTCCTGGAATTGTTGGAATTCTCTGGGATCCTTCTAAGCAGTTTGTTGAATAACAGTTCCAGAAACCTTCTCAACAGGCATATATACAAGTTATATTACATATGGCTCCAACCATTTTTCAGTTTCAATGACATCATCATGGAAGACTCACATGGTTGGATATCTAGCATGGATAGATGTGGGGGGTTTTAGGAAAGACAGGACCAGAATGCAAGGAAGGAGATTCATCCAGAATGTGAGACTGTTGCAGCAATGAATGGAGTTCTGCTTAGGGATGGGTGATGAATTAGCTGTCTTGGAATTAATGTCAGTTGGAATTAGTGAGCAGACCAAGGTGGAAAATAATATGGTGGATGTCTGCTATAGACCACCTGATGAGGAAGAAGGAGATGAGGCCTTTTGCAGAGGGTTGGAATAAATCCCACATTCACAGTATTGGTTCTCATGGGGGACTTTATGTCAGTATCTGCTGGATGGCTAGCCCAACAGGGCACAAGTAATTCAGGAAGCTTATGTAGCACTTCACCACAACTTCCCAAAAGAGGTGATTGAGGACCAATGAGTACAAGTATTCTGGTGGATTGATAAACAAGGAAGGACTGGTCAGAGACCTGCATGTTGAGTCCATAATTCAAATATCTAGTAAATAATATGCACATATTGTCTATAACTGCCATGCATCTGAACACCCCTCCATTTAAGATTTTTTTAAATTAAAAAATATAACCTAGAGCTGTATTAATAAAACTAATATTTTAATACTGTGGACACTGAATTTAGAAGAATACTTTGTGATTTTAGCTATCAGTTAAATATATTTCCTCAAAATAAATCTCTTGAATATTTAGTTCAATTCTACTTGAAACTAAAATAAAATTCTCCAAATTGCTTTCTCAAAAACAACTGAGTGGAGAGGTATAAAACTGAGGTATATGGGTATGTTGCTAACATATTTAATAGTGATTTCAGAGTTGACTCTTAAATTCAGCTTTGTTCTTCTTACAAAAATTTAAAACTGAATCTTCTACCAGGTGTTCTAGTCATGAGGGCACACCATATTCTAAGACTGACTATCATTATTGACACTGTCTTTATTGCTCAAGATCATGAAAATAAATGAATTGTTACCAAGTTAAGGCCGGGGCTCCTTACTGTTGCCTACATAGCTAAATAACACAGCAACTCAGACCATTATCTTTTATCAAGTAGCACACACTGGACACATAAAATTACAGTACACCTGGCCTTCAGTCTCTTCGAGCATGTATATGACACCTTAATATATTACTCAAACACAGTGGATGAGGTTAGAAGGCACTCTGGAATCTACTGAGTTCAGTTCCCACACTCTGAGAAGGGTCAGCTTGAATGGGTTTCTAAAGCATAAGTCCGGTCAGACAAGGCTGGTGACTCCACAACCTCGGGCAATCTGCTGCAGTGTTTGACTACTGCTCAGGTTAAAAAGATTTTTCTTATGTTTAAATTTAAATTTCATGTATTTCATTTGGTACTCATTGCCTCTCTTCCTGTCACTGGGCATCACTGGATACCTCAAAAGAATCTGTCTCCATCTTTATTTTTCCTCATCCCCTCAGGTGATGAGACTCTGGAACAGTGCTCAGAGAAGTCGGGGATGCCTTTTGATGGGACAAGGTCAGGTTGGACAGGGCTTTAAGCAACTTGATCTAGTGAAAGATCTCCCTGATGAGAGAAAGGAGTTGGACTAGATGATCTTTAAGCTCTTTTCCAACCCAATCCATTCAATAGTTCTATGATGGGTATCAGAAGTGTTGGATTAGATGATCTTTAGAGATGATGATTAGATGATGATGATTAGATGATCTTTCCTTCCAACTCAAGCCATTCAATGGTTCTATAAACAGTCATTAGATTCTTTGGGTTTGAATTACAGTAAGCAGATAAGATTTGCTGTAAATGGAGCATCCAAACCTATCACATTCTTTGGTAAAAGGAAAAAAAGTAGGTGAAAATGTCAATGCTTGACTGTAAGCCTGAAATGACCACAAGATGACAAAAGACAACCATTGTAAGAGAATAATTTAACACTGATCGATATCACCAGTTAGTCTTGTTCAACTTGACAAAAGTGAAAATATGAATAACAGATGATCCCGATGAACATGCAGTAAAGCTGTATTTTACAAAAACATTTCTTAGAGAAAAGATTTTTTTCCCGTTAAATATTAACTGATGCTAATTGATATTTTAAAATAATTTGGCAGATAAAATTAGGAAATAAATATTTTAACATTAACTATAGAAATCTTGAAACAGCACATAGTCTGGCACATTGTGGAATAATGACTCACTTAGTATGACAATAACTCTTTAAGCAGACTTTTAAGATATCTTCCTATTCCTCTACTATCAGTCTCATCACAGGTACCAAATATTTAATATACGCATATGATCCATAAAAATATGTCTGACAGCCCTTCTACTTGATATGCTTAGGAAAGCAAGCTATGGTTAACAATGATAAAAAAAAAATAGCCATAGATATAAAATCTGTCTTTGGGAGACATGTATACCAGAAAGAATTTTCTGTATTTCTGCCATAGCAATATTATGTTAACTTTCAATTATTTCATTGCCATATGGTATGAGGAAATTTCAAGGATGGTCAAATGTAAGAAAGTGAGCTCTCCAAATGCTCATAAAAAATTAGGGTATAAAGTAGACTAAAACAAATAAGTGTTCTATAAAAAATCTTATGAAAAAACACCCTATTGAAAATATGAAATAATACCAAAACATAATATTTTTATTTGAAGTTATATGTTTTAAAATAGAAGTATTTTTAAACAGCAAGAGCTCTATCCTGCTGAATTTAAGCTGTCTCCTGAACACCTCTTAACATAAACTTTTCTTTTTAAAGTTTTCTGCCAGTGAATTCAAGGAGAATGCATGTTTCAAATAAAATCAAAGAGCGGTTGCTATCAAAGTAACCGAGGTGTCATGAGCACTGCTGAGCCATGAGCACCTCATGCATGGACCTACCTGTGGTCCGTGCAATCGCTTGGCCTCTACTAGCCCCTGTTCCCTGAAAGGTGGGCTGAGACTGACCCTGTGCCCCACAGCTGCCCTCCTGGGGAGGGTGGTAGGGTGATCCCTGTCTGCCAGGCCCTGCCATGATGGACCCCATGGAGAGTCCCCTGATGCTGTCAGTACACCAACTCACAAGGAAACTTCAATCCTTGCAGTGTCCTGACACTTCCGTGAAATTCTTCAGAGACAGCCTCCACTACAGTCAAGGGTCTCAGTCTTTAGTTTCACTTCACTGCCTCCCACAGTCTATTTTATGAAGAGGGTCACTGGTTTTGGAGTAGGCCTGATAATTTACCTCCTTTGTTTGAAGATTCTCAGTTCAGCAGGCTCCATTGGCTTTAAGTACTTCAAACCCCAGGTATGACCAAGAGATCCTCTGCTATGTGTAGAAAATTAATACCAAACTTGAGGCTCAGTAAAATTGTGTGCTACTTTGATTAAAATTTGAGTAGAAAAAAAAAAATTAATACCTTTTGTAGGCAAATCTCATAAGAAGCAATTCTACAGAATGAAAATGTGCAAACATAGTTTTGAAGAGCCTGAGGAAGAACTACAGATGTTTTAAAATCCTTTGCTCTTCAATGTGGTCAACAAAGAAATGTCAAGAATTAATGATAGAACAGAACAGGAAATTTTTCTCATGTCCAGAAAAAAAAAAATTTCTAGGATTCCTGATTTCCCATTGAACAATGGAATTAAGTATCAATGTCTGAATTATATTTTGTGTGCATTTGTGAAAATAAAATTAGAAACTGGGTGATCTTCTGATGGTTGTCTTCTAATTTTTTTCTCTCATGGAACCAGATATAGCTTATTCTTTTTTTCAAGTGATGATAGGATACCCCTTTTATGTGACAGTTAATTGGTCAGAATACTCACTTGAGTATGGGAGAGAACACAAATCTCATAAAAATTATGGTTACTTCTCCCACCTTCCCCTTTTTGTCTCTTTCTCATGCATTTTTATTGCAATTGAGATGTACATAGCCTGTGGAATTTAGCATAAAGGACCGGTGGATTTTTTCATCAGTGATCTTGGGTTCTTTGCTTTTTTAGTTCTAAACACTTATAAGCTTGTGTACAATAGTAAAAAGAAGTCTTTTTTTAACAATGTAGCACTTGAGGAATAGTCTGTTTGCCTTGATTAAAAACTGAGGGGGGGGTTGTTTGTTTGTTTGTTTTGTGTGAGGCTGTACTGTGAGGCTGAAGGCAAAGTGAGTATCTATTATGCAACGTGAAAACTTCAGCTGTGTACCAGTAGCCAAGAAGCAGAATGTTGTAAGAAAACACATTCAAACAAACCTCAACAACCCCAAGACTGAGGGGAAGAAGGAAGACCCCCTTAACTGTGAACATCATACTCTTGACAAATGTGCTGATAACTTGCTGTAACTCTGATCCTGATTCTCAAGGAAAGCTGCTGACTCCTGACAACAGAAGAACATTGAAAGGTGAGCTTAATGCTAAAGAAAAATATATAGATACTAGATATCTAGATACTAGAAAGTTCTCTTGTGTAACAGTTTTTAAAGTATTATACATGAACCATTTCTGTTTGAATTTGGACAAGGAGTATGAGCTTTTAGTGCAAAAGGTCTGCTAATAGCAGCTGAAGGTTCTGTTACAAATTGACTTTTAAAACTTTGACTAGACTAAAAATAATTTTTTGTCTTCATAAATACAGGAATTTTATTTTTACCATAAAAAGATTTTGACTATGACACTAAAGGGGTATTAAGAGTGGAGGTTAATGCTTAATCATAAACATAGGAATTTTGTCATATTTGTATGACAAAGAACCACAAGGTCTGTGGTCATGATGAAATCTGATAGCATTGGGTGGCAACATGTTAAAATGGTAGCCTAAAGGAACAGAACCATTTACTTTCTTCAAAATATTTCTACTCTTTCTACAACATTATATCAAAAGAAAAATAACAAATTTTCTTTCCCCTCATTACTTTCTGCTTAATTAATGTATTTTCACCACAGACATTGTGTCTACCATTTATACTGGTATTTCCAGTTGCATGTCTTGATACCAGTGACAAAGAAACTTCACAAGATTTTTCCTGTGGGATTAATATTTTTTTTAGTCTGGTTGGAGTACAGTATAGGAGAAAGACAAAGTGCTCCAGATCTGATGTTCATAAAGTGAGTGACATATGGTAAGACACCAAAGGCAACTTAAGAATTCACCAACTGAACACAAAATCTCATGTAGACATGGAGCAGCTGATGTCAAGCTTATACTTTCTGGTTGTGTTAGGAGTACAATATAGAAAGATGCAAGAAATGCAGACTTTTGGAATGTACAGAGGACAGTTCTTTGCTGGTGCTGGAGAGGCTAAGGGAGGCACTCTGATGAACCTACTGCTGACAAATAAGAAAAATTGGTGGTGGATGGGAAGGCTGATAGAAACTTTGCTATACCTGTGATAAAACAGAATTAAATGAGGGAAGCAAACAGAAGCATTAAAAAATTGTTTCTAATAAATGCAGGCTTCAGCTTGCTCAGGGAACCACTAGGCTGGACCTTGTGGCATCTTGCCCTGCAGGGGCCCAACAGACCTGGATGATCTTTCAGGACAACCTCATTAAAACACTAGAGCTCTCTGTCCAATATGCATAAAATTAAGTCGACATAACTAGAAGCCACCCTGACTGAATTAAATGCCAAAAGAAAGCATATGGAAGATAAAAGAGGAGAAAAGATACCCAAGAGGAATATACAGAAAATGCCATGTAATGCAGCAATGGAAATCAGAATGACAAAGATCAGCTGAATTTACAAGTAGTGAGTGATGTGAAAGGCAACAAGAAACACTTCTATGAATATATTGCAGCAAAAAAAGGCAGGGAACCAGCTGATGAATAACTTGGAGAAACTCATTGAGGTAATCAATGTCTTCTTTAACTAAGTATTTACTGGCAAAGTTTGCCAAAATCTCAGCCTTCTATGCTAGATGAGAGAGTTCAGGCAGAAATCCTACTAACTACAAAAAGGTTCAAGATAGGGACTGTTTTGACAAACAGGGTATACATAGCTCAGTGGTATCAGGTGGGACACAGCTGAGGGTGTTATTGCATCCAAATTTAACAGCCAGTCTAAAGCCTAAAGCCAGCTCTTGCTTCTGTTATATATCATTGTTCAACCTCAGCCATCAACTAAGACCTGCACAGCTGCTTTCTCAATCCCACCTGGTGGGATGAGGGAGAGAATTGGGAGAGCAAAAAGATGAGAAAATTTGTGTACTGAGATAAAGACTTTTTAATAAGTAATGCAAAAGCCACACACACAAGTAAAGCAAAACAAGGAATTCATTCACTGCTTCATATGGGCAGGCGGACATTCATCCATCCCCAGGAAACCAGGACTCTATCATCTGTAATGGTGACATGGGAAGAAAAAAAATCATCATTCCAAGTGTCCCCCCAAAATTTCTCCTCCTTTTCCCAGTTGTATATGCTGGATATGGTGTTATGTGGTATGAAATTTTGCCTGTGGGGGTCATCTGTCCCGGCTGTGTTGCTTCCCAATTTATGCACCCTCAGTATCCTCACTGGAGGAGTGGTGTAAGAAGCAGAAAAGGCCTTGTCACTATATAAGCACTGCTTAGCAATAGCTAAAAACATCCCTTTATTATCAACACTATTCAGCACAAATGCAAAACATAGCCCCATAATAGTTTATTACGGAAACAGATTAACTCTGTTCTAGTTAAAACTAGCACACCGTATTAGTATTCAGTGATACACAAAGTCTTTGCAAAGGATTTAACAGAAGATAANCAAGAAACCTGAACGGGGGATTCCTGCTATACTTTTCTGGCAGCAACACTCCAGCTATCTGGCTAACTCATACACATTGATTTTGTTGTGCTCTAAATCTAGTTTCTCTCCAGGTTTAATTCAAGCTCATCAGCAAGCAGCCATAATTTTTTATAGCTCAAGGATCCTGATCTTCTGCCTATATATTTATTTTCAACCTCAGCTGTCATTCTGTGATTGTGCCTTTTACATACTTGGAGGAGATAACCTCTCACTGATGTTTTCAGGGATGTGGTTTCCTGACAACTTCAGGACATTTTAATTGAGCCTGGCACACATGCTCTTTCTATGGTGTTTTCAGGTTCGTCAGGATTAATGGCAAATCATGTTATGCATGCACTGTAATACATACCATGGAAGTGGTAAAAGAACTTACATAATATCTTTCTATCTGCTTATTATTAATAACTATCTAATTGCTGGTTTATATTTGAATTTGATTCTTCTCATGTCTTCTGACAAAGCCGATTCATGTTATTGTAAGCTGCTCTCATCATTTTGAAGGTGGTGACAACCAGGACAACCTCTAATTTCTGCAAAGAGGCAAAAGTCATGCTGAGCATCAAAAAGCAAGAAGGATGTTCCCAGGAACTGCAGAACTGGAAGTGAGGTTCAGGTTTAAAGTGATTAGAAACAACCGGCATGGATTTACCATGGCTAAACTCTGCTTGACCAGCCTGATTTTCTTCTGTGATGAAAATTCCAGGTCTGTGGATGAGGTGAGAGCAGAGAATTTTCTTTGACTTTAGCAAGGTACTACATGGTATTTTTACAGACAAATTTATGAGATATGGTTTTGATAGTCTGTAGATAAGAATGAACAATATTGGTGGGACCACCAGATTTTAAGTGTTAGCATTTAAAAATCTGTCAGTGTATTGTATTCTTCACAAACCAGTCCTATATTAAGAATCTGGGTGATGTGGCTGAACTGAGTGGTACCATGTACCATGGGACTGATTGAGATACAAGTTCGTTTCTCCTTAGCAGCCCTCACAGTGCTGTGCTTTGCAGTGATAACTGGAAGGGTGTTGATACCACACCAGTGTTTTGGCTACTTCTGAACAGCACTGTCCCTCTAACATTCCCCCCATCACCATCAAAGGGCTGAGAGTGGGCAAGATACTGGGAGGGGAAATAACCAGGCTATCTGACTCAAATTGACCAAAGGAATATTCCATACCATGTGATGTCAGGTCAGATATAAAAGCTAAGGGAGAGAGGGGGAATTGAGGGGGAAGGTGTTTATATTCATTAATCTGTAGAATTTGCCTTCTAGAGCAAGGGCTCTGCATGCTGAAGCAGTGCTTCCTGGGTAGTGTCTGAACATTGTTCACTGATGGGAAGTAGAGATTAATTTTCCCTTTGCTTATGCATGTGCCAACTTTTGCTTGTCTTTTTTTTGCTTTAGTAAACTACCTTATCTTAACCTACTAGTTGCTCTCCATCTTACTATCTTCCCCCTATCCCACTGGGAAGGGGAGCGATAGGGTGGCTTGGTGGGCACCCAGCATCGGCCAAGGTGAACCTACTACATGCCAACTTATGCACAAAAGGCCCCTTTTTTTCTCCTCTCAATTCTCCTTTTTCTTTCCTCCTTATTCTTGTTTTTCCCTACCTCAATCCTTTACCTACACTCCTTAATAAGCCTTGCATAGTCCCACAGTCCCCTCTCAAAATCCATACTATTCATGGTCCTATAATTTCCCAGTCTCATCTGTTGCACAGCCAAGGTTGTCTCTCCTTAAAGCTGTGCCTAGTGTTTTTTAACAGCCCAGCAATTAGCAGCTGCAGTGTTTTGGTCTTCATTATTTTCTTGTTTATCACTTACTAGATTTGTGTGTCTCTGTGTTTTATCTCTTTCTGTGTTACTTTACTTTATAAAAGGTCCTTGACATAATAAGTTTTATGAACTGAATACTCTCCAGTCTCACACACAAGCCACTACACACAGGAGAACAACATTTTAGAAAAGGTCTTGTGCATGGTAGTGAACAAGAATTTGAGTATGAATCAGCATTACAACTTTGTGATGTACTAGCCAACTAATAAGTAAGAGTGTAGCCTGCAGGTTGAAAGTAAAGATTATTACCCTGTGTGTGGCACCTGTGTGACCCAAGTCTGTGTCATATTGCCTCAGCTTCTGGGCTTACCAGTACAAGAAAGACACTGAGAGTCCAGAATACTCATGGAGAGGGTCAGGGGGCTCAGGCATATGACACAGAGGAGACACAGAGAGAACTGGTGAAACTAAAGAGGAATACATTTTAAGACTTCTGTCTTTGAGTGCTTAATGGGAGGTCACAAAGGAGACAGACTTATTGGTGTTCACAGTGAAAGGACAAGAGGTCAAGGTCAGAAGTTTAAGCAACAGAAAAATTATTACTAGGTATCAGAGCAAAATTCTCCACAGGAAGTATTTAAGCACTGGAACAGGTTTTTCAGAGAGTCAACTGAACAAGACACTTAACAGTGGGATTTAACTTTGAAGCTAGCCATGCTTTGTGAAGGGGAATAAACTAGATGACCTCTAGGGGTCCTATCCAACCTAAATTATTCTAACATTCTAATTTAAAGGTCAGTATTGGCCTGGAATAAAATGTTTTAGAGAAAGGAGAGGAACATTCAGCTTCATTTGTAAGAATTGAAATGTAAATGTTGAATCTGGATGAAAAATAGTACTCTGATTTAGCTTAATTTTTGCAAGAGTTTTGCAGAATTTGTATTAGCCCATTACAATATGCTTACAAGGAATGCTCTAGGGATAAGTTACACATGTTCCTAAACTTTACTTGATCTAAGTCTGATTGCAAGTGACTGGATAACAGTAAGACATTCCTTATCCAAGTATATGTGAATTTGTAAACTATCTTTAGAAATTTAGAAATGCACAGGCTGTCTAGTGTGTCCTTTACTGAACCCAAATTATGGAAACATTCTTTCTGAGTCCTTGTTTCAG
>VZUA01030872.1:0-17181 GCA_013401035.1 Horornis vulcanius
GGGATGGGGCAGCCACAGCTTCTCCACTATATATCCTGTGGGTATTCCCTGGGTAAGAGTTATGCACAGGGATAACATCTGAATTCAAGAAAGGGCATGAGAGAGAAGGCCAGAGTGCTTTCAAAAAGAAGATACTGCTTCCAGCTAGATTCCACTGCACAGCTGATTTCATCTTCAATTGAAATCATAAGGTGATGGTAGGGTTTGCAGAAAAGTTTTGCTCTTAGACGATGTCAAACACATTTATGCCTGATACAAGGCAGATAATTTTGATTTGGTTTGCCAGTTTCTTGACTGGGGAAAGAATTTGGAGGCACCTCTACTCCTGAAACACATTTCATACCCTGGGTGTTCCCACATCACGTCCTGATGGGCAGCATCACTTGAGGTCAGCTGGACTCACCCCATTTGGGCATGGCTGCCCCACAAACTCCAGCACCCCACTGGTAAAGCAGGCATTTATCCCTCAGCATGTGGTTAATGCTATCAACTGGAATAAAACCTGGACAGGTCCCTTTTTAAGCACACAGCCAAATGCTGGTTTCCTCCAACAGGATCTTGAAAATACTCTGTTTACAAAGGCAAAAGTTGACTCTAAATTTTTTAAGGCAGCCTTGAACTTTCCAAGCTCCTGAAATCCGGCCCTTCTGCATTGCTTCACTGCTGTCTTTGCTTTCTGGTTGCATATGATGCAGTAAGGATGCCACGTCCTTGTCCCCACAAACACTGAACCTTGTATTTATCGCCTGAAAATTGCTATGCAGTGCAAATAACTCCATTTCCGGATGGATGGAGCACATTTTCAATGCACAGGGCAGAGGATTAGGAACAGCCTTCAACGTTCGCAACAGCTCTGCGCCAAGCGGGAATAAAAGTTTTGTACCAAATTAGAAACACGGCTCCCATTCCTGCCTGCAGATCTGTGGTCTGTGAATACAGCTAAAATGAATTAAAAAGGAAAAAAAGCAGCTTGGCAAGCACTCACTCCCTTTGAATGAATTTGCTTTGACCAACCGCACGAGGTTCCCACATTTGTAGCCTCTCCAAAATAATGCTCTGTGCGTGGTCAGGGAGGCCAAGTCCCAGGGGCAGCAGGGGAGCCCCTGCACAGCAGGAATGATGCAGCCCCTGGAGAAAAGGTGGATACTGTGATTTGCTGGTGTGTACAAACAGCCTGGGCGTGCTCAGCTGGCTGTGGCATTGGGGACCACGCTCCACACAGGTGTTTTCTGGTGTTCCCTGCCTCTCCTTCATGAGTCCATCCATATCTGTCAGCTCTCCTGGATTATACATGGGTGGCTGACTCCATTTCTGAAGCAGTGGGATGCTAATCTATAATCAATGCTCTGGAAACCCAGTGCTCTGGGATCTTATCTTAATGCACTGATTGCAATATACTCCTGAGTGATTCCTCTATTTGAACAGCGCTAGTCAAAACACTTCATGTCTTGAATTTCATCGGGTGGATATCACTAATGAACTTACTTCTGCATTTTGCATAGTTCAAAAATTGTCGGCTGAAGGGTGAAGGGAATCAGAATGTCTTCTCTGCAACCTGCAGAGAGAGAAAAGGGAAGAGTTCTGCCAAACAAATGATTAATTACCCAGCCTTCTCCCAGCCTAGGTGTTTGTGTTAACATCTGAAGAAGCCATCTCCACACTTCTCCAGCTGCAGGATGAGAACAATCAGCAATGTCCTGCCAGAGTGAGAGATGTCTTGGGGCTGGCACTGTCCAGGCAAGTTGTCCCCTCTTGCTAGGGACACCTCAGTGCCACTGTTTTTAAAGGAAGCAGCACCTGTCCTTAACCTTAAGTAAAAGTCCCCCTTCCATGAGATACCCTGAAAGCCAAGTTAAAGAGACAGGAAAGAGAAACAAATAGGCATTATGTCTCTCTGCAGGATAAGTATATATATTATTGACACCAGCAAAATGCCAAAGTCTACTGATGGGCTATGTGTATTGTTGAAAGAGTAATTATCCCATTGAGTTTCCAGCTCTTGATGACGCAGAGGATAAACAGAAGTTTCCTGTTTGGAGCTTCATAAACACCCTGAGCAGATAAACACTCATAAGTGAGGGGTTTGGGATGGGGAGGGGATGGGCAGCAATCCTCTTTTATGAGAAATGAGATTGGAAAATGGTAATCTCCTAAAAGGGCATGGCTGGTGGGCTGATAAACAGAGCTCCTGGTTATTACGGTGATGAGCTCCATAGAAAAAGTGTAATCCCAGCCCAACTGTTCAGGAGATCACTCTTCCCCCCTCTCCCAAATCATCACATTAGGCTGATAGGAGAAAATAAATGAGATTTCTTTGTGCCAGGTTGTGTAACGCCATTGAACAGAAGCATCCAGCTTTGCAGTTTTATCTGGGGACATTGGTGACTTCCTGCCCTGGATCAGAGAAAAGAGCCTCACTGTCCCTGCGTGCAGCTCATGTCCTCTGGTCCCTGCTTTCACTGAGAGACTCTGCTCAGTGTGGCTCCATCCCCTCCACCAAGCAGCAGTGACCACAGCTCTTTCCTTTTCTGGGGTCCATTTCCAGCCAGAAGCTGAGGCTGGGGCAGCTGCACTCTCAGGGCTGGGGCACTGCCTCCTTCCTGCCTCCCACCAGCAGCACTGCCACCAGACCAGCCTCACCAAGAGGACCAACAGCCCTGCTCACTGCACTGTGCAGAGAGAGAGGCTTCAGGGAAGCCCAAAACACAGCTCAAGGATGAAAATCCACAGGTTATGGGGTGTTTTTTACGCAGTTCCTTTAGTAGGACTGCAGAGGAAGGCTTTGCATCCTGGTGCATACAGAAACCCTCTCCTCACTGCCAAAACTGCAGGCCGGGGCCAAATTAAAGACAAAGGACAAAATCACATTTGATGTATTTTTGTTTTGCTTAAAATGTTGGGGGGGAGACCACGTAAAAGCTGTCAGCAGCATGACAGAGACAGGATAATGACTACCCAGAAAGCCATAGGAGCATCACAGACCCACAGCACCAGCCACATCAAAGACATCTAAACAGTCCCAAGTTACATCAGCCAAGCAGCAAATCAAAGCAAAGGGACAAGCTCCCGGTTCTGGGAACATAGTCACAGTTTTTCCTCCAACCCTTTGCAAACAAAGAGCTTTCTGCAGTTTGTTGGGAAGCTCGTAGGGTTTGTGCTAATGCAAGTGGAGTCAGAGGGATGGCAAGCGAAGGGCAAACGCAGGCACTTCGGGGAAGTTAGTTTTTAGGAAATAGCTTTAAACGCAGAGAATAACAAACAGACCTCAAGCATTTGTGGCATTTCTTTTTTAATGTATTTTGCATGAAATGGAAAACTACAACAACAAGCAGTATATACAGTAACAATAAACAGTGCGAGGATACAACAAAAAGAGGATTATAATTTCAAATCGGTGTGCCCTGCATACACAGTGCTTCCAGGGCTGGCGAGCAGAGCTGCCCTTATTTCTGCTGTCTGCAAGGCTGGGGATAAAAGATGTCAAACTACAGATAAAACTGAGTGTGCAAGGATAATGATAAGGTAAAAAGATGAAAAGGAGGTTTCATACAGCTAACCCATGATTCACATTCACGCATCAGGCTCTAAAAATAATTCTAAAAATCGTTTTTGAAAAAAAAAAATTGCTTTTTCTTTTTTCCCCTGTACCCCACCTGAACAACTGTCCACTTTGGAGATGGCTGTGGGATGGATATGGGCATTTAGGTTCCTCATTTACATCCAAGCAGCAGAAAGATGGGATGGTTTTGAGGTTCCCTGTGCCAGAACTGGGTCTGGCTGAGCTCGGGCTCCTGGCTGGGAGAGCATGACGCAGGGCCATCATCTGCTCGGGGGGTAATCAAACACTCAGGAAGGTGGAAGGAGTGGGCAGGACTCACTCTGGACTTCAGAAAAGCTTTTGATGCCTCAGCAGATGAAAGCCTTGCTACAGGGGTAGTAAAATAGGATTGGAAAAGAGCAATTCTTGGAAAGATAAAAAAGCTGAAAACAGGAGTGAGGATATCAAAGGCTGTGGGGATCTCACAGGCTTCTGCATGCCAGGAGAACATCTCTGCCATGGGTCCTGTGGGCTGCAGGACTGTGCTGGCTCCTTTGGAAATCAGCAGGCACAGTAGCAATGAAGTTGGCAGCATGGGTTTGTGACCATGGGAAAAACCTCAACAGGGCTCCAAATCCTGAAAAACACCATCTGAGGGCTTCAGGGATATTGTGCAGCACATAAAAAGCTTCAGCATCCTTTTTTTCCCCCCTCTCCTGCTTTGCCTGGGAGTATCAATCCCTGCTCCCACCCCCTCTAGCAGAGTATGCCAAGGGGCACCAGGAGATGTCCCTTGCAGGGAGCCAGGAACAGGGAGTGGCCCCCACGGAGCCCTGTCCCCCAAAGGACTGCAGGGCATTCTTACTAAGAAAGATCAACAAGTTTCAACCCACCAGTTTGATATAACTCAAACATTGTTTGGCTGGTTGTGGTAGGGGATGGGGAGTGAGTTTGGAGAAAAAAATAACTGATTCTCCATGCATTATATTGGTTGACTAAAGTAAAATTCCATATTTTCTGCCCTTACCAACCTTTCCCATAAGTTTTGAGCCTGCCACAAGCCCAGCACAGCACCAGCACAAGCTGGGGCAGAGCCCATGCACGCAGCTGCCCCACGGCCAGCGCCGGGAAGAGCAGCCGCAGCTCCCAAAATAAACTTTCCCCATCCCGCCCCTCCCTGAGGCTGGGAAGAGGCCCTGAGGGCTCTGGTTTGCTCTCTCCCATTCCTGCTCTTCCTCACTTGGAGTCCATCAGAGGACGGGGGGGCGATGCTCCTGGCTGCTCCATAAGAGCTCTGTGAGCGCCGGTCAGGGCCAGGCTCCGAGCGCTGTGCCGTGGGGTGAGCTCAGCTGCTGCTCCTGTCCTGCGCCTTCAACAAGCAAAAAAAAGCTTTTAAAAAGCATCTGACATGAGGAATGCTATCTTTCAAGGATGCTTCATGCAAAAAAAATAAGCCCTTGAAAGCTTGCTCGTACATGGGGTTTGTTGGAGGCTTTCACACAGATGCTGAAATCTTTCCTTCTGTGTTTGCGAGGCTGTACTGCTGTGAGGACAGCTGGGGAGCCTGAGGTAGGTCTGTGTGTCTGCACCACCCTGCACACTGGGCTGTTGTATTATTGTTCTGTCAAATCTGACATGGGAATCATTCCTTCTTCCACTGAAAGATAGCCTGTTCTGGGGAAAAAAACCCAATTTTAACATATTCTGATTTGGGGGGCATTTTGGACTAAGTCCTGGCTGTGCACAGTGCTGTATAAAAATGAAAGGAAGAAGGTGGTTTTGCCTCTTGCAACTGGAATACAAGATGGAAGAAGAATACAGACAGGGACTGCATGGGACCAAATCTAATTTAGAACAAGAAATAGAGTTTTTGTTCCTGCTGGGATCTGGCAGACAGCAAGCCAGGGCTCAAATCCCCTCATATCCCCTCTTGTCATGCAGGAACTCACAGTTTCAGGGACTGAGCAAAGCCCAGAACAAGCAACAGTCCTTTCTTCAGAGGGTGTACCAATAACAATACCCTGGGCTTCCTTCCCGAGGGAGCTGGGATGCTTCACTAATTGAGAATTTCAAGGATCTTTGAAATCAGCTGCTGGAAGATGCTCTGGAAATACAGAACCATTTTATTTTTAGAATGGATGAACAATTACATCTCTCCCCTTATTTTCTGAAAAGGGCTTTCTTGCTGTTTGGAAAGGCCAGCCACCTTAGTGAAACTGCAGTGCAGCTGGAGGAGAGGGAGGGGTAGGTGAGAAAACACAGAAAAACAAACCCAAGGTGAAATGAACAAAGGTGGGGTGTTTTTTAAATTATTTTTAAACCAGAAGGCCATGAGTAAACCTGGATTAGTGAAGAATTTTTTGCTGGGTGAGTGACAGCAGGAGGAGCAGAGCCTCCCTGAGCACCCCTGCACTACACAGCACATGCAGTGGCATCGCTGCAGCAGGGACAGCCACGCTGAGCTATGGCCAAGCAGCTTGCCAGCCCTGCCAGAGCCAAGCACTCACTGTGAGCACCTGAGCTAGGAGGGCTTTGCTGAAGACAGGTCTTGAAATGACACAGGTAACGTGGTCAGAACAGGCATCTCATGGGGATAAAACAGGCCTCCAAGAGATGCAGCTCTGAGCTGGATGGAGGGGTTATCCCAAGCCTTGCTCTGACCCAGCCTTCACCCCATCCTCCACAAGGCCATGTGTTTCCCTGGAAGCTCTGCTGCCTCCAAAAGCCTCTAGGAATGAATATTTACCCCAATAATCCACTTCTGCTCTTCATTTCCACTGACCAATTGCACTCTCTTTCCAGGATATAATTCAGCTCTGGTTTATTCAAAGAGGGCTGAAAGGAAGCAACACAAAGAGGAAACATAAATGGGCTGAACAAATGAAGCACAAATGAGATCTGTTTGGCCTTGGGAAAGGTACAATTCCTTTTGCAGATGAGACTGAATGACGGTCGGGACATATTTTAATGGGACTAAAATTATTTTCTGTAAATCTAAGGTTAAGCAAAGCTTAGGTGCCCAACAATGAACCAGACTGTTCTGCATAAAACCTCTACCAGCTGGACCAAGCCAGATTTCATCCATCATTCATTCAGCACACTTCAAGTAATTTCTGTTTATCTCTCCATTTCCATAAGACACAAAAGCCTCTGAAGAACATTTTCTCCTAAACACCCATTTCTACATAATCAGATGTAAGCCTAAATAAGCAGATGGAGTCTAAAAACAGGGAGCTGTCAAGGTGAGACACTTTGGTCAGGTCATCCTAGCAGGCTTATCCCAGATGTTGCCACAACTGAGTTTGTCATTTGAGGACTAGTTTCAGAAGGCACTGGTGGATTTTCAGTGCCCAGTGGATCTAAGGATTGGAAGAGGAGAGGCAAAGAAGGAGCATCTCTCCCCTCCTCTGTAGCCTTACATCTCCTTGGAAATGGCTGCTGTGTCAGGATGGGGAAGGGGATGTGCTGAAAATGGGGGTGAAGTGGCACTTGGGAGCATAATCCTTCATTCCCCAGCCAGGGGATCCCGCTCCCTCCCCGCTGCTGGACCGGGCAGGAAGGAAGCGTGGCCAAACAATGAGCTCCAGGAAGTGGCAGCAGCCAAAAGCGAGGCCCTGAGTCAGCGAACCAAGGGGCTGAAACCTGAGCTCCCCTCGTGTTTCTGCCCAGTGCTGAGCTGGGGGAGGCTCCACATGGGAGATGTGCCCTCTGCATCCAGCATGAGAGGGAAAGGGTCCTGCACATCACCCTGAGGGACCAGATCCCACCCTCAGCCGTAGGGCAAGTGGGGCATGTTGTGTCCTTGAGGCTGGGGTTTTAGCTCTGAGACAGATTGGAAGAAAATGGCTTTTTAGTACAGCCAGGGCTGAGCAAGTTGGTACAGAAATAGGAGTCTTCTTGGCTCTTATGTCAGTGTTTTCCTCCTGTCCTGATTTTCTATCCGTGTAGCCTTCAGTGGTTCACTGAGCTGCACAAACACCATCTCCCTCCAGGACTTCGGGAAAGTTCCCTTTTTTCTCATGTTCATTTAGCTGCCAGAGTGTGCAGGAGAGCCCTGTGCTGGGACACAGCACTGGGACCTGGTCCTGTGCCAAACACAGCACACAGTGCACATCGCACCCTGACCCACGTGCTGATGTGGGAACCAACCATAAACATAAATAAATAATAATTTACTACTAAGCTATCACTGAATTATTCCTTTTCCCTCTCTTCTTGTGCTTGGTCTATGCTCAGTTTCTAAGTGATCTGGTAGTTGGCCTCATGTAACAAACAGATGAGCTTCTGCTGTTTATTAACTGCCTAAAATGTTACTCCATTGCAACATATTGCCCCAGGTGCTGGGAGCCCTGTGGTGCTCCCAGGCTTCTGGATTACAACACCCCCCGTCAAGGGCTGCAGGATGCCCAGAGCACCCCTGGGTGCTTTTGGAGCACCCATTGCAGGAACAGTAGGGGTGTTTGGAGTGTGAGATGATGAAAGAAGATGAGGAGAAAGCCACATCACTCACCTGCTGCCTCTGAGCTGCAGTGCATGAGCACCCACCCTCTGACAGCTTGCTGGGAGAGGAGAGAAGCCAAACTCATGTGCTGCCAGCCAACACCCTCTTTCCTCTGCAAGGCAGCTTACAAAAGCCATTTGCAATATTAATATGAGAGCCCAGTCTCCCTCCAGTGCACCTTTTCTACTCCCCTGCCCCAAAAGGCAGAGGCTGAGTCCAGATGAACACGGCCTTCAGGGAGCTTCCCCTCCCAGCCCTGGCGCTGCAGAGCCCTGCTCATCCAGGGCTGCAGCTTATGGGACAGAGCCCATCGTGCTAAGCCCATTCCAGTGCCCACCACTGGGCCTCTGAATTGTTTAGCTCCAACAGGCAGAAACAGCATTTTTCTATTCTGTGAATTTTCCCAGCAGATTGATGTAGATAATTCCTCTGCTTCCCTGGACAGGATTTGCAGGAGGAAGGAAGTCTCATTCTCAGTGACAGTAACCAAGCACCTCCCCAGCACAGGCACAAAGTGGCCATTCACATGCTGAAGCATCACACCAGCTCCATGTCAGCAGAGTTGCCTCCCCAGCTCCCTCCAGCTGCCCACCCACTGCCCACATTAAGGACTTTGGCACATCAGGCCAGGCCCCCACAGGGACACAACAGCCTTGGTGCCAACCCAGGGACAACCATGCCTGGTTGGGACAGTGTGAAGTTAATGCCTCCCCAATGAGGAACTTCCTCAGCACCTTCCAACACGAAGCCTGTCCCCAGCTCGCCCCTGACACTGACAGATCCAGGGCTGAAATGCAGCATTAATTACAGTGGTGAGCAAGGAGGTCCTAAAGCACCTTCTTCCTTACAGTGATCTAAAAGAGTCAGAGACAGGAGAGGCTGGAAAAAGACAGCACTAAGGAGATGTGGATTCAGGAGACCTGTAAGCAAAATACAGCTGCCGCTTAGAGGCTGCAAGAGAAAATGTAGGGCAATGAATTTATAGAGTCAAAGCAACTTGAACATTGATCAAAAGTACAGAGAACACAGCAGGGAGATGGGGAAATAACAGAAACTTTAATTCAGGATCCTACCTGCCAGTGAAATAAATATTAATGGAATAAGTTGGAGAAGGGGGAGGCCTCCTTGAGAAAGCAACAGCAAAAACACTGAGATTGATTTCCCATCAAACAATGTTTGACAAAGTAAAACAATTAAGGGCTGAGAAACAAAACCTAATTTTAGGAGGGTGATAGGCAGGATATATGGATTTCCAAAGACCCAACAATCAAAGCTTTGGAGCTTACTTCAAGCCCAGCACTGCTGGCTTGAATGCAGTGTGACATCAGGCTGTGCTCTTCAGGCACTCTCTGTCCCAAGGGTTTCTCCTGCCATGCCACAACCAACAAAACACATTTTTACCCTCAAGTCTTTGTAGGCCCATAAAACTTGGACCCATCTACAGAAGTCACTTGCACTCCATATAATGAGCCACTTCTACACACTGATACTACCCCCACCTCCCTTCCCACAGTGCCCAGATGGGCCACTGGAAACTATTCCTGTTCACCAGCAGTTCCTCTGGCAGAGGAGGAACCTACAGATGCTGCTTCTTAGCTCAGCATGTATCATACACATACACTCAAGAAAATAATTGCCCCCATCATACAAGCCTGAGGACTGTCACTCTTCCAGTTACCTTGGCCAGTTTTTGTCCAATTTACACAAGGAGATATGTATAATTTGGTCTGAAGGCACTACTGAATATGGCACTGGATGTTTCTCTTTCAGAGAAGCTCATTGCCCATCAAACATTTCCTCCTGTTGATTCCCTGTGAGGCTAAGAGGGGAAAGTGGGAGGTTTCTGCCTGGTGTGGTTGATGCTGCATCCTGTGAGGGTCTCCATGGGACTCTAACAGCCATCAGTGACACCAGAAGTGGTGAGTTCATTCAGAGCCCCAGGCCAACATTTTGCTCTAACAAAGACTAGCTATTGCTTGGTATCTTCATCTTCCCAAGGTCTGGAGATCACCAGCCTTCCACTGCCAGGAGCAGACCCCTCCTCTCCATACCCCCAAAGGTCCTTCAATGAGCCAGAAAGCAAATCCTCCTTCATCACTGCAGCGCCCACCCCATCCAAACCTTGCTGAGCAGGCTCTGCTGCACCATGCACCATGAGAGAAGCTCATCAAAGCAGCCTTTTAATTGCTAGAGGAGCAACTTAGATGTACAAAAATGCCAGCAAAATTTGCATGACTAATTAAATAATTAAACACAGCCTGACAACCAAGGAACACAATCACGCATCCGAAAATCAAAACCACCTCTTAAGCATTGGAAGAAAGAAGGGATTCACTGCTCTGTGTGTCCTGTCAACAAGAGCTGCTGATGGGTTGTGCCTTTTTACAGACCAAGCAGAAGCAACAGCACCCCCGTTCTCTGATGAAGCCTTTGATCTCTGTCCAAAGAGCTGCTGAATCCTGGGCTCAAGCAAGCGGCTGCAGTGGAAAAGCAGCACTGAATCTGGCCATGCTGCTGATGCTGGTGTAGCAGGGACTGAGTGCTGCAGGCAGCTCTGTGTGAAGACTCTGGGTAGGGTCTGCCTGCCCAGCCTTCCAGCATTGGAGAGGATGCAAACCATGATGCTGCTCAGCCTTGGAGTGCTGGAAACCTGGTCAGGGAAAGGTCACACTTGTGTCTCAGCTCCCACGTGCCCCTCAAATTTAACCCCAGCCTTCAGCAAAAGGCAATCCCACTCCCTCCAGCCACAGGCATCAGAGCTAAAGGGTTAAACAACACTGCTTTCCAGCAAGGAGAATGCAAACTTTCCCTTGCTTTTTCCAGCACACTTATAAAACCCACTTACAATATGAATATGGAGATGGTCAGAATTGCATGGGCTAAAAGTGATTTGGAAAAGATTAATTCTCTATTACAATTCAAGCCTCGATTTCATAACCTTAGAGAGCAGATTCCCTGAGACTCTACTGGGCTGTGGCAAGGTGCCTGAGCTGGCAACACTGTGTCCTGACAGAAACCAGAATCTGACATACTTTAATTCTTCAAGAAAAAACAGCATCAACACGGGTTTGAGGAAGGAGGGAGATGAGATGGGAAATCCAGCCCTAATGGACAGGCCTGGGATGTTGCCAATATTTTACATTCTTCGTGACACAGTTTGCTGCTGGCTCCATTGCCTGATGTGATTAGTCCAAGAAAAAATTGGCCACTGCCTTCCCAGCCCAGTGCTGTCCAGATGGTTCTTGCCTCACTCTCTGCCCACAGCCAGAATCCCTGCAGTCACCAGAAGCCCTGCAAGCCCCCAGGGACCCATTCAGGAAGTTCATTATTCCTTTCTCCTGCATTTGGTGATATTATCTGGAAAAGCATTGGCACGATTGCAGTCCAGATTTTATTGACACACAGACTGAGGGGAAAAAAGGAAAAAACATTCCTAAGGGAAATGAAAAGGTCTAACAGGTAGTTTAGCTCCAGAATAGACCTGCTAAATGCTTGCACATCACAGCGCAGCCTATCTGGCCACTTAAGGGGCAAAGAACTTCCTCCACATCCCCAGCACCTCACAAACCTGGCACCAGGTTCATAGAAATTTTTTTCTGAGTCAACATGGTCCAACAAGTGCAAAATCTCTACACAACCAACCTTGCATATGTTTCCACCTTGCTTATGTAAAGTGATTAGTGATAAACCCATAAAAATCCGGGATGTGAACCAAAATAGCTGGATGAGACCATCCCAGGGATCCACTGGAGCAGCTGTACTGTGCACACCAAAGGTAGAGCAGCTCCTTGCCACGGAAAGCTGAGAATCAAGCCACAGAACCACACTGATTTCTCCCAAGCCATCTTCCCTGGGCTGGCTGAGGAATGCCGAGTGCCAACAGTGAGCCCACTGTGCTGCTCGAGGTGGGGTGGAGTTTGCATGGCCAGGGTGATCCACAGCAAGAATAGATCATCCAAATGGCAGTACTGTTATAAACAGGGATGCTGTCTTGGCTTGCAAATAATTTCTGGGCAGCAGAAGTGTAAGTAAGTAGACAAGAAGCACATGAGAGGATATATTTCTCTAATTTACTCAAGTCACTGAGAAGCACCAGGGCAATTTTTAAAAACTGCTCACCACTTGGGAGGTTAAACTCTGTCAGTTTCTAAAAAATTTATTATTTCTGGCTGTAATTACAAATCTGAGTAAGAGACTATCTAGAAAAGCAGATCCATTTAGCCTCTGTAGCAGAAGTGTATTGGGGACTTAGAGCACATACTGGGGACCCAGAAGAACAACGTTACTGTATTATCCATAATTCAGACCTTCCCCAGATATCCAAGCCTACAGGTCAAAAAATGCAAAAAAGCATCCAGAATCTGGCCCAGAGAAACAAGTTTCCTTCATATGCACAGCACTGGTACAACAAGAATTCTTGTTTGCTGACTACTTGCGAAAAACACTGCTCATTTTTCATGTCTCTGAGCAATTTCATAAAGTTGGTCTCAGAAGCTCATGTTGCAAAAAGTAGGACCCTTTTCAGGCAGGCAGAGTTCTCTGATGCAGGCTCAAGCAATACCCCACCTTCAGCCCTTATTACACCATTTTGTTGATTTGCAAAGCTGGTAAACACAGACCCACCTTCAGGCTCCTGCGTAGCTTAACCATTTGTCACATCAGTGATGTCGGAGCTGGGATGGGCTAAGGGCACAGGGACGTGTAGAGAAGGGTTACAGCCACAGAGGTGATGACTGTTATGTTAATAATTAGCATCTGTTACCATCAGAGCTTGTAAGCAAGATCCAAGCAGGGAGGAAAATGCTGTGCCAGCATCTCCATTGGGTTTGTGGCTGGTCACTGGGACTCTCCAGCTTCCCACCATCTGGAGGGACTGGTGAAGGCTCCTGGAGCCATTGAAAATTGTGAGTTCAGAGCAGGGCCTGCATGTCTGGCAACAGGAGCTCCATCATTTTCCTTGCCAAATGAATCCCAGAGAATTTGCGTAGACCTATTCCACAAACCTGTTTTGGAAAAGAGAGAAAAAGACCACACCGCAATGAAACCTCATGTTTCTGGTACTGGAAAAACACTTTATTCCCTAAACACAGAGCTAAACAGCCTGCACTGGCTCCTGAAGAAAACCTCCCTCAGTTGATTCACCACTGATGTGCACATTTGCTTGTATGAGAAAAAGCATATTTCAGGCTGTCACACACTTGTGAGGGATTTCCAGCACTGGAAGTTAATAACCCTGCCTGAGAGCTGGACTCCAGGACACAGTTATGCTCCTGCTACTTCAGGGGATAATGTTTTTCCCCAGTACCTTGAAAAACTCTCTTCTGCCACCACATCACACAGCTCAGAAGCTGAACTGGGCAGAGGCTTTTCCAGGGGCCCAGGCACACACTGTTCACACCCCCCTGCTGTCTGACTAAACAGAGGAGACGAATAGCAACACTCCTGTCATGGCCCTGTCTGGTGTTTCAACAAACACATAATGAATATCTCACAGAATCTTGGAAAAAATGCTCTGGAGTCACCTTCACTAACTGCAATATTCTTCCATCTTGGTGGTCTCCTGACAACCAGGATTGCAGATCCAGCTGTGAAGGTGCTGTTCCCCTGCACCAGCCCTGTCCCCAGCACCTCTTCCCTCTGCCAACAGAGCAGCTCCAGGCGGGAGGTTTGCAGAGAAACCAGGAGTTCCAAAGCGTAATCCCGAACAGATGGCAGCTGTAGCCATGCAGCCTCACAAGGGCACTTTTAAAAGTAAATAGCAACAAATGTTTTGGTGTGTAATGCGTTGAAATCTTCATCTCACACAGAGCTTATTTTCTTTTTTTTTCCTCTCCCAGCAGTGGCAAATGGCTGAGGACAAATGCTGCTGAAAAGAATGGAGAAAGAAAAAACCTCAATCAATTAAATGTTTTAGAAACAATTGTGTTTCAAAATCAACAAGAAGAATTCATGAAAATCAATCCTAATTCAAGAGGGCTGTACTGATTTGTTCATCTTTCCCTTTCCCTGCCTAAGCAACCAAAGCAATAAAAATGATAGCTCCATCTCGGGCAAGGAAGCAATTGAAACTTCAAAAACGTTCAGCATCAGCTGATGAAGCTTGATGCAGTCTCCATGGCCTGAAAGCTAAATATTCTGCAAGAGAAGCAATGTACCAGGCAGATGAGTGGGAGTTTCAGATAACTCCTACCCCTTCAGCTTGTTTCTCTCAATAAAGCCAAGCAAACCAAGGTAAGATTGTCCTGTCACAGGGGAAAAGCAAAACTGTTTGTATCAGCAAAGGCACTGCACAGACAGGAGCTGCCTCACTTGCTCTTTGCCAGGAGGAAACAACTGCTCTGTTCTCACATGGTGCCCACCTAAGGCCACCACCACAGGGACATCAGCAGGGAAAATCTCCTGGCAAATGAAACTAGGACTTGCAAAGCAGATCCTGATGCACCTACCTGAAATGCCACAGCCACGGGAACACAGGCAGCATGCCACAAACCTGCAGCTCCTCACCTCATAACACCAAGTGGTCCCAGAAAAAACACTTCCTGGGAAACCCAAAGAGGAGGGCTTGGACATCTCCTGCTCCCTAGATCTGGCCCCAAAGCAGTGTCACATGAGAAAAAGCATTTTTCAGGCTGTCACACTGGCATGGAGGGTGGCCGGGGGATCACTACCGAGTGTGTTGATATTGCTCCAAATAATGACAGTTTTTCCAGAATGTCCCACTCAAACATGGGGTGGGAGAACACATCCCCCTGCCAGGATCTGCTCTGCTCTAAGCTGAACTCACATAGGCATAATCTTGCAGCACCCAGCCTTGTGCAAATAAACCGTGTCCAACCACCTTCAGAGAGCTTCCTGGCAGTGCAGAGAGCAAGCAAAGCCAGAGCAGGGCACCCGTATCCACAGGCTCACGTCATCTCACCTTGGCACCACCAACAGCAGCCACTGAGTTTTGTCTTGAGACAAGCAAACGCAGACTCAAGTGTGGGTTTAAAGGTATTTGGAAGATAAAACTTCCTAGTTAGCAAGGACGTGCTCCTAAAGGAAGGTTTCTCTTTAACAGGCACTGACAGCACCCTGTGTCATTGCATGGCAAGATCTGAAATACTCACAGTGGAGATTGTTTATCTCTGACTCACAGACATCTTCCCAGCTACCCCCATGCTCTCTAAAAAGGAGGAGGAATTTGAGCAAGAAAAAAATCCTGGGAATAGCAGTGTGGAATGAAATGAGGAAAGGCAGTTGAGAGAGGAGAAAAAAATCTGGAGACAAAACACGACAGGAATAAAAGAGGAAATGTTAAACGTGGTCTTGAGAAGGCTCTCAGACACCTGAGATTTTTTACAGGTTACAATTTTCTTCAGATAAGGCTTTTTCACTTCTTTCTATAAAGTAATGAATTTTGTTAGGCTTCCATCTGCCCCATACAATCACAAGAATTATTCAGACACACTTCATCATACTTCCTATGTGTCTAGTGGAACAGGATGGAGATTTTAGGAGGCAGACAGTAGGGACCCACATGTCCTGCTATGGTCATGACCCAAAGAACTTAGATACCAGTTGGTAACTCTGTATATACTTAAGGATTCTGTATCCTGCAATATTCCCTGTTACTGCAACTTGAGCAAATGCTTGAGGATTTGGGATGTATTTATCCATAGCACTGTAACAGAGATTGTGAAAAGGACTTTCAGAGAACAGAGCAGCCACTTTCCAGATGACATGCAGGATTTGGCATGCTCTGTGTGAGCCTCCTGGTAGTAATGCACAGCCTAATTTCCTTTTTGTCTTATGTTCCCCAGGAAAACACACTGCAGTTTCACAGTGGCTAAGCAGAGACCAGGACCCAAGAGTAAGGCATGGGGCTGAAGTTCTTACATGGAAAGAGAAAACCAGGCAGAGATTTGTGCTTTACCAGCCCCTGCCTTGGACCAGCCCAGCAACACATGCATGTGTTTGTGCTGCTGTTCAGTGCTGCCATCACCCAGCAACCAGGGAAGCCACTTGCTCATCAGGGAAGGCTCAGGATGGTGACCAAGTACCCAAAGGCAGGGTGGCCTCCTGGGCTGCTCCTGGAATAGTGTGATCAAGGGGTGCATCACTGTGCAGCCTTACCATGATTTGGTCATTCCCAAAATCCTCTGGCTTGTCTGGGCACACAGGAATGGAGGGTGAACCCAACAACCCACTCACCCAGCAGCCCAGCCACACTGCAGGCAGATTTTTCTTTCCTCAAATATATCCATTATATCTCATCATTTAGCTGAGATTCACTGAGACTGATTTCCTGTAGACTTTGTTAAGAGATTAAAACTGTATTTATTCCCAAGCCAGCCAGCCAGTATGACCCATTTGTTACAATGGATAGAGGAAATAAATGACCTCACCACTTTTTTATGTCAAAACTGCCCAGGATATATCCTCAGTTCCTTGCTGGACTTTGGTTTCATTATTTTTTAATCACATGCTAAAGTAGACAGCGCTGATGTATGGGGGAGGTACATTTTATTTGCTTGATAACACTTGTGGTGCTGGGCTGTCAGAGATCCCTCCTGAACCATCCTCCTCCTGCCAGGAGTACAGGTGCCATTCCAGAATTCCATCTCATGCAGGTCAGGGCTGTCCTGGGACAGAAGAGATCTACAGCTGTCACATGAACCTCCAAACCCTCTCTGACCACTGATTATCATCAGGAAGAAAAAATAACTGCTAAGACCCCTACTTTCTTTCTTAGCAAAAACACAATTTAATTCTACCTTGGCATCAGCCTGTTGAAGGCAGTGGACTTGCATATAGCCAGAATTTTCTCTCTTCCAAACTTCCAGCTCTGCACACAGGTTAAATCCTACCACTTTCATCTTCAGTACTTAAAAAAACCTTCTCATCGACCTATTTTGTTCTTCATATCAAGCAAAGAAAAGGAGAAATGGCAGAAAGAAATACCATTCTTATGTGTATGCTAATGGGTCATCTACCTTTTCCAAAGGTTTTTAAAAAATCAGGAAGATATCAATAACTTACATTTATATATCTGTTCATCCCAGAAAAGAACACCAAACTATAGGACTACCTGTGGCTCATGTCACCTCCTGCTGAAAGGTGGAATAGGACAGGTGTTTAATAATTTAGTGTAATTGTTTTC
>VZUA01030902.1:274-13627 GCA_013401035.1 Horornis vulcanius
TCCTGTTCTGCTCCCTCATAAATTTGTAATTGTGTATTTTTGGTGGAATGCTCCAGAGTTTATTGATGATTGGGCAACTGACATCCAGCATTTTTTTGAGTCAGACTTGTTCTGTATTTAACACTAAAATGAAATCATTGCTATCGTTGGTAATTTGAAATGTGTAAATGGTTTTATTAGCTTAACGTTTTGCCTTTTGTTTAGGGTGCGCCAGTTCATAGAGATGGTGAATGGTACAGACAGTGAAGTGCGGTGTTTGGGAGGCCACAGTCCAAAATCTCAAGACAGTTACCCTGTTAGCCCACGGTCATTCAGTAGTCCTAGCATGAGTCCCAGCCATGGAATGAATATTCACAATTTGGCAACAGGCAAAGGGAGCAGCACACACTTCACTGGTAAGTTCACATGGAGGACAGACCACACAGATGTGGATATACCATACCATGTGGAATTTTTTTTTTTTTTAACTTAAGATTTTATGCTGAATGCTGTGTATAACAGTAGAATTTAATGACTAAAATACGTGATTTCCAGTCTCTGGGAAAACCAGAAGTTTCATTGCATCATTTTTGCATGTTTTCTTGGCTTTACTTCTTGCAAAATAGGTTGCCACCAATTTCTATAAAGTGCTTCCTTCTGGGAGGTGGAAGGCTCTGACATAAATTTGTTGTCCTTTTGATGATAATTTATGGCTTGGGCAAGGTGGTTTAAATCCAGTAAATGGTTTATGTGATCCATTTCCTGTGGTGTTGATGGAGAAGTCAGAATAGCTGTGGTTGGGCAGGAAACGGCAGAAGCTGGGTGGTATGGTTGAGTAAAAGACCTGCTGCTGGCAGCCACATTTCAGTCTGCACAGCTGAAACATTTCTTAGAGCATTTAAGTAATGGGAAATCTTCAGTGGGAAGCCTCAAATGTTCAGAGCTGCCCCAAGCTTATGAGGAAATCCCCATGCCTTCCAAAGCCCTCCTGCTGAGAGGAAGCTGAGGGTGTTAAAATGGTACCTGAACATGGCATCCTTGAACATTAAGACTCTTAAGATAGCGGAGACCATCAGCTTTCACTTCTGTTTCATTGCTAAATCCAAACTGGAACTGATTGAGGGCACTTTATTTTTTTTCTCTCGGGGGTGGAGTGGGAAGTAGTCTGGCCATCAGAGTTACTGCTGCCCCTGGAAGGGACAGCAGCTTTGCTTTTATTTCCTCTGTGTCAAGAGAGTGCCATCACATGTGACAGTGGAGAGCCACTCAGATTTTCTGGTTGTTCTTCAGGTGGTTATTGGGATGTATTGTAGAAAGTACCTGTAACTTTTGTCATTTTGAAAATAGAAGCAGGTTGATGAATGTATTATTAGAATTGGTGTTTGGGATTTTGTAAATGGCAGCAGCTGTTTTCTTTATAATAAGCCCTTTCTGTGACCTGTTTCTATTTTAGAACATACTAGGGAGCTCTTGGTTTGATGGAACTTGCAATTACATGTTTGTTTCAAATCGTAGTTTTCCTGTTATATTTTAGAAGGGTCAGAAGGGATTTTAGCTAGGCATCATAATTTCACAGCATGGTGTAATTTTATTTAGCAAAGCACAATAGTAAAAATTAAAATAATTACATGGTGAAGGAGGGTAGTATATAAGTATAGCAACATGGCAAAGTATTCAGCACTGAATTGTACTGCACATTTATCAGAAGAATTATGTGATCAGGAATTAATAATGTTTGCTTCCATTCATAATGATTATAGCGGCCTAGAAAAGATTTTCTAAAAACCTCTTTTACATTAGTGCAGAAGAACATTTTCTGTTTTACCAGTGTATTAGTACAACTGGAAAAAACCTTCTTGTGTCTGTGTTCATACTTGTTAAATAATGCTTAGCTTCTGCATTCTAGAAGCTGTAAAGGTTCAAATACCTGAAACATGGAGGTGAAGTACTTGAGTTTGTGTGACAAATTTAGCATACTTGTTCCTGGTCAATAAACACTACACTTACTTCATTTTTTCTACAAACTTACCTGTAAGTACTGCTTTATGACTCAAATTGTTAAAACTTTCTTGCAGGGTTTGAAAGTAGTTGCAGTAATGGAGTAATATCAAATAAAGCTCATCAGTCTTACTGTCACAGTAAACACACCAGCACCAGCTTGAATGTACCAGAGCTCAACAACATAAATGTATCCAGATCACAGCAGGTTAACAGCTATTCCAGGTAAGTAACTTCAGATGCTTCTAAATCACATTAAGGCTCGTGTTCTCCATGTGTTTACATGGCAGGGAAGAGTTTTCAGTGGGATTTGATGCGATTTTTTTTTTTCCCCAAGGACAGTTGAAACATAGTGTAAGGAGCCAACAGTTTGTGATAATTCTGGTTGTTTTGACAGTTCAAGCTCAACAGACTTTTTCCTCCTGTTGGGTTAAAGAAATGCAATGGACAAAAATAAATTACCTTGCTTATAATAAGCTCTGGTGAATTTTGAAGTTGCATAGTGAAGGTTAATTAGCTCTTTGGCACTTGGGATTTTAATTGAAGCCACTGACACTGATTTAAGTGTGTTGCACACAGGTAATGAAAAGTTTCCCAGATACTCTCCATTTGTGGCAGTATCTGCAAAGTAAACACAGTTGAGATGCATATGAAGTGTGGATTCCTTTTCACTGTATACAACAGGATTGTCTGCGTACTCCAGTCACTGTCACGAGTGCAAACACATTCAGTTCAGAGAATGAAAATAAATCTGTTAACCAGGGTTAATATGGTTATTCATAACCAGCACATATTAAGCTCTGGGTTGCATGGATACAGCAGAACCTAATTTGATGTGAAATGCAACAGCACTCAGCTGCATTGTCCAAAATGGATTCTCAAAACTGCCACATAGGATGTGATGATGTGGTGGTGATGATAAAAAGTATTTTAGTTGAATAGTGATTATTGGGATAAAAAGGTAAGAGTAACAGTTGACTTTTTAACTTTCCACAATTTCTCTTTGCATCAGCAGTTGGCTCTGCCAAAAGGCCTGGCAGCGTCCAAGGCAACTTGGAGATTTTTCACAGAGGATGACAGTTACTTGGCTGTGTTCTTGCCCAGTCAGAGAGGCCTTTTGGTTTCCTTCCTCAAAGGAAGATGAGTATTTTTGGTTGCTTAGAAGCAAGATATTAAACTTCCAAATTGAGCCTATTTGGTCTTGACAGAGGTTTTAGGTTGCTATTCTCTATGATGGAACAGAGCAGGCCAGGATGCAACTGTCAGCAGAGCTCAGTCCCCAAAGCCACGCTGGCATTTTCTAAAAAGCACTTCTGTGAGCTGCTACGAGCAAAGGGTGCTGAGGAGCTGAATGCTCTGCATTTGTCACTGAGTGTCTCTTCAGTGTTCTGCTTTACTCAGCATTTGCTTTGGGGTTTTCTTTTTTTGTTTTTCCTCTGTCGTTCCACAGAGTAAATAAGAGGAAAAGGCATTTTTTCGAAATGATTAGTTACCTAAATATGGTATTTTCAAAGTAGGGTGTATATTGACTATATTTTTATATTAACTATATTTTTTATGTATATATATTAACTATATTAAAAAGTGGGAGTAGTGTATTTTTTCAATGCATTTTCTCCAGCTCTGTGTACATAGAAATATTTAAACAAGGTAAGAACTTTCTAGTGTATATTTAGAAAGCGTTATATCCTTTGTCCTGAATAATGGGGGACACATTTAATTTTTCAGCATCTGAAAATAATATCTTACTGAAAACTAATGTTGAGGCAGTCTTAAAACTTTCCATGGTGCTCTGCTATCACCAGTTGCTATGGAAGAAGCTGTGGTCTGTCTAGCTTGGTAATACTTAACAGCAGCTTTTCAGTAGCTGAGGAAGTACTGTGGTGAAGTTGTAAACATAACCTAAGTACTTAAATATGAGTAAAACTTTTATTTGTTATTCTCTTTTCAGCAATGATGTAGACATGGAAACAGATCACTACTCCAATGGGGTTGCTGAGACTTCATCCAATGGCTTCCTAAATGGTAGTTCTAAACATGATCACGAAATGGAAGAATGTGACACAGAAATGGGTCTGCAGTGATATTTCTTACATTTTTATTAAGTGATGGCAACAAGGTTATGTTTTTACTTGCAATGCTTCCCAACTTGAAAATTATGGCTACTAGCTCAAATCCCAATTTTTTGATTGTTTGTTTTGATATTACTAGATGTAAATTTTAAAACCACTGATTTAGGTAGTCCAATATCAGTGTGAGAACAGGGGAAATGGGTAACTCATGGCTACCGAAACTAGCATTAATTCCTAAGGAAGTACCTTTGAGAAGAAACACCTGGTTATGTAGCAATCTGTGCATGAGTTGGAAAATTGCTTCTCCCTCTTTCTATTCATGGTTCTCATGGCATCTTTGTGCTCCACAGTAAGCATAGAAATTCTAAATCTTTTATATTGAAATCCAAAGTGCTTATATTTAATGCTAAAGAGCCTTATTTGGGAACTGTAAAAAATGAAAAATTAACTTTTTTCCCGTGTTTTCCACCAAAAAATACCAATTTATATAGTTATATATGGTTATGAGCCAAAAATCAACTTTGTTTTACTTAATTTGCATTATACTCTGTCATGCCTGTTGATGTTGGTGACAAATGAGTATTTAAATCCCCTCTGCTTGCCCTTTGTGCAGCTGCAGAATTGGTACTCACACAATTGATTTAAGCAGATGTCAGTTAACGTGTAGTTTAAATGAAATGTGAAACTGGAGACCTTCAGAATGCAGCAGCGCGTGCAGAGGTCTGTGAGCGCTGCCCAGTTCCGGGGCACGCGCTGCTGCTGATCTGCAGCTTTGCTGGGAAATGCAGGTAACTGTGGAACAGCAAATGTCATCCTGTTACAGCCCTGCAAGGAGGAATGCAAGTTGCCAGACCATTTTCCCTGCATTATGTTCTGAAACTGGATAATAAGGCCTTATTTCTGTGACGGAAGACCCAAAACAGTCCTTGCTCTCTTGCAGCTTTTTCCGCAGAGAGCTGCTGTGACAGACGTGCAGCAGCTGCACAGGGCACAGAGATGTGTTTTTTGTAATGTAGTTGTCTCCTGCCTTTGGAAAGTCATGTCTTAGATTAGGTTGAGCTAGGGACAAGCGGCGCTACTTGAAGACTCTGGGTGCTTCACCTACACTGTTGATTCCCCCCTCCCCCCATTCGTGTCTGGTGGTTTTTCACTTTTTGAAATACTTACATATTCCTCTTAGTGCTGTGTATGTAAGGTTAAGTAGGCAGGTATTTTCCAGAGGTATTTTCCACTTATATCTAAGGGAAAAAAAAGTGGCCAGTTAAAAATCCTTTTTTGAAACTGTAGTCAAAATACATCACTAAATAGCAGTGTTAAAGTCAGAAAGAAGAGTGGATTTGTAATTGAAGAGTCTATCAAAATGCTCGTTTTAAAACTTGATTCCATTGATGAGAAAATACAAGGAATGTGGATAAATGCCTTTTTTTAAATGTGGTGTTTTAGGTGTAAATTTTTAAAAAGCAGATTTTTCAAAGAAGCCAAGTGTTGGATTACTATTCATAAGCTGCATCAATATCTTTTAAAAACACTAATATATTGGGGAGTATTGTAGGAAACAGTAAAGAAGTCAGTTGTAGTGTCCTGCTTGATTACAAAAGAAGCCTGAAATATCCAAAGGATTAAGATAATGTGTTCTGCAAGGAGTATGAACAGCCTAAATGATTGTCTTGTAGCAGAAATCTATCATGGCTGTTGAGGAAGTTTGGCATTTTTTTACCCTCCTTTAGCTCCCAATTTGGTGCCTCTTTAGAAATGCAGTGCCAAAGAAGTAAGAAAGTTAGAACTGCATGGACTTTGTTATTTTTTAAAGCCCCTTAGAATTTTAGGGTAAAAATCTGGTTTATCTTCTAGTTAGTTTAAAACTACCCTTTGCAAATAAACATCACATGCTTGTGACAGCCTTTGCTGTTAGTTAACCATGTCTCTTAAATGTTTATAAGGAGCAGTTCCACAGTGTGTGGGACAGGAGCACGTGGGGCCAGGGTCTCTGGCTGACCTGCTCTCTCTCTGGGCAGGCAGCTGTGTTTGAGTGAAATCAGTGCAGAGTCTGTAGATCCATAGGTTGTTCCCCTCGGCTCTGTCAGTGGTGATGATGACGATATCATTTCTTTAGAAGTAGATTCAAGTCAGTTAAGACGCCAGCTATGTGGTGGCAGCCAAGCAGCCATTGAAAGGATGATCCATTTTGGAAGAGAATTGCAAGCAATGAGCGAGCAGCTAAGAAGAGAATGTGGCAAAAACACAGTGAATAAGAAAATGCTCAAGGTATGTTTAATTTTCTTGTAAAGGTGAATTACTGTGCTGCCCAGCAGGAGCTTCCCACAGCATGTTGTGCTGGAGTACTGTTCTGCTTTAACTTCTGCCGTTCTTCACGTGTCTCAGAGCAGGTGTTCTGCTCAGCTGTGGTGTAGCACTATCTTCTTTTTTTGTCTGGTGTAGCACATGCACAGGGAAGGTAATTTTCTGTTACACACTTAAACACAGAAAATAATTTAGCACTTTCCTTTCTCTCATTTGTGACCACGTACCTTTGCTGCTTGAATTAAGTTCTGTTTTTGTCTTTAATGATAAATGAACCGCAAGGGGAGTGGTAGAGATGCCCAAAATGTGCTGTCATTAGTACTCTGCATGTTAGTTTGCTTTGATTTGAGACTGCTCTGGAAAAGAACTCTGCTGCCAAAGACTGCATGCAGTTTTCAGTCTGTTTACTCTTACCCATCACTTAGTAAAATGCTGCTACCTTTTGCCTTGCTCTTGGCAAAAAAGCACTAAATGGAACAAGTTCTGTCACAACTTCTTTTTATCTTTTTTGTGTTGATGGACACTGACAACCACCTTTGTGATTCTGAATTAAAATAATTAAACAAGATAGCCCTTTTCACTAGCAGCTTGTATCCGTAGATGTAATAAAAGCCATCTTCCCACAGGATGCATTCAGTTTACTTGCATATTCCGATCCCTGGAGCAGCCCTGTTGGAAATCAGCTTGACCCCATTCAAAGAGAACCAGTGTGCTCTGTGCTGAATAGTGCAATACTAGGTAAGTGTGGCCTGCCAGCTGCCCAGGGGGCTCAGGGTGCCTTCCCCTTGTCCCCACAGGCGGCCCTGCTGCTCCAGTGTAAGGATAGCAGTGTAGGGTACTCTCCTGGGAAAAGAGGGATAGTTTTGGAGGGTATGTAAAATAACAGAGGTGCTTGTCTGCTGTTGTAGTTCAGAGGAAAAATGGGCCTGTTCAGTAATGGTGCTGTGCACGGTCACTGTTGCTCCTGCTTTGTGTTTTGCTCTAAGAGCAAACCTGGCAGGTGAATGATTTAAGTAGTTTAAATGTCAGGTTTTCAGTATTATGATGAAATGATTCAGATATTTTAACTGCCACTGTGATTCTTTTTCAGAGACTCACAATCTGCCAAAGCAACCCCCGCTTGCCCTCGCCATGGGACAGGCATCACAGTGTCTAGGATTGATGGCTCGGTCAGGAATTGGATCCTGTGCGTTTGCCACAGTGGAAGACTACCTACACTAGCTATGCATTTTGAAGGTGTGAAAGGTGTTGTGGCATATTCAACATGGAAAGTAGACCAGCTCTGCTGACTGGAATTTGGAATTTTAATTATGTACTAAGGACAAGTCTGTCGCTTTATGTTGCTTCCTAGTTTACAGCATGATGCAAATGATTTCTAACTTAGTGTTAGGAGAAGATTTCCATCTTTAAACCTCTTAGACAACTAAGAGTTGAAAATATCACTGGTAACGTCAGACATCCAAATTGACAAGTACCAATCCTTTGAACGATTGTCCAAAACAAACCAAAAATCCTGCTACCTTGTGGTGGGACGGAAGAATAGAAAACATGGATGTATTAGCATGTGGGTGATGTAAACGTCAAGCAGGATGACTTGCCAACCTCCACCCCCATTGTTACATAGTTCAATCAGTGTAATTTGCAAAATGCAAATGGTTTGGATATATAGTGTTGATGGGAAGAAATGATATTTTTTAATGTGTACTGTAAAACTTGAATTACTCAGGAGCTGAGTGAATATGTTTGTTGCTACTTACAATCCCAACCTGTTGATCTTAGTAGTTTTTTGTTTTAACATGGTCTTTTCAACTTTGTTTCCTTGTTTAACTACAGACAGCTTCTGTTGTGTAGGCTCACCAGTTTAACTGTTGTATTATAACAGTATTACATGTCAACACAGTGTGGTTATGACCTATTTATATAAAAACCAAATATTTAGTCAATTTACAGTCTTAATTTAATCTTTGTACACCTTGCATTTTTAAAAGTGCTTAAATAGTACTATATTGCAATAAAATGTAGTGATATCATAGTTAACCAGCCATTAAAAGCTTACATCTACATCCCCGGTGGCAGGGACGTGTACGCTGCATTGTCTGGGTCTAGAGCTCCATCCTAGAGCAGCCGTGACGGCAGCGGCTCATCCCTGGAGCCAGGGCTGCCACTTCCCCACGGGAGCTGGGCTGGTGCAAGTGAAAGGCTTTGCTGTGTTCTTGCCACAGTGTGAGTCTAGCTAACAGTGCAGGAAGCTTACTCAGGACTCCCTGCAGATGGGGAAAAGTCCCTTACTGCTGGAAAGTAATCATCAGGCTGGAGAGAAGTGTCCTGCTGTGGGAGGCGATTTAATGATTCTGCTGTTGGTGTACAGCCTTTCCTTAGAGAGACAAGTCACTGAAGCACAGGAATAACTGCCTGCTGTAAGGAATGCAGCATCCACAACAGTAGGTACAACACTGCTCATCTTTATTCTCTGCAAAGGCATTGCCTCATGGAGGCAGCTCAGCAAGCCTGGTCGTAGCTCCAGCTGTTCTGCAACAGTGGCCTGGCTGCTCTGTAGCTTCCCCAAGAACTTCTGAAAGAGGAGAGGAGGTAACAGAGAAGTCCGATCAGGCACAGCTCAGTACCTTCTGCTGGCTGGAGCAAAGTGATGATGAAGGGAGGAAAAACCACCTGTGTTGTGTTGAGATCAGCTGTCACTTAAAAGTCCTTAACAGCATCTTCTGAAAAAGCTGTCTTCAGACTCCATTTTTAATCTGTGTTGCCAGCCAACGTTTCTTAAACCTTTCTGCTTTTTCCTTTTTATCTTGCCCTTAAAAAAAAAATAGCTGCTAGTTACCATTTTTCTTAGCCCATGTGCTGGAGAAGCAGCAATCTCTTGGCTGCTGCAGCAGCACTTCAGAACAGAACAGCCACCTCAAACACTGATAAATTTCCTAAGGTATTTTATATGCCACACTGCAGCCCACTGGCCAGGAGTACCAGTTTGCACCAGGCTCCTTCAGTGGGGTGAGGGAGGGTACAGTGGTGCTTTCAGTGATGGAGCAAAGATGGAAAGCAGGCCCTGCTTGCTAAGGATCAGAAAGTTTTCCCTATGGTGTTCACAAGCCTCACATACTGTGTGGGTGTGAGACTGTCCCTATCCGTTATGGAAATAAGGAGAAAAGGGTGCTATTAGCTGTGCTCACACAGATGTTCTGGGATCTTGATATCCCTGCTTTTAAGTCTGAGATGCATCTGAAATGCCTTCCAACAGCGCAGAAACTGGAGGTTGAAACAACAGCTACTGAAGTATTTATTTCACTGAGCAGCCCTGCCCCTAGGATGAGAGCTGTCTCTTAACATACCAAAAATTAGGTAATTTTTTTCAACATGTGTCTCATACACCATCCCTGGGGTGTGCTCATGACACCCACTGAAGCTGCAGTGCCCTGCTGCCCTTCCCTTACGCTCCAGGTGCTTGGAGTTAAGAGAATCACAAGCCAGGATCCTCTAGCATGGAAAAACCCTGATTTTATTCAAGTGTACTTTTAGCTACATATGCATAAAATAGTACCTACTCTGACTTTCTATACTTACCCCAAGACTTGTCCACAAACTGAACTGCAGCTTTTTTCACTGGGTCTTTCTTGTTTGCAAGGGAAAAGAATTCATTTGCTGAAATGGAGACAAGTGTTAATCACCACATTCAAGCCAGACAAGGCTCAGTGCAGACCCACCCAAGCAGCAGTGCTTACCCTGTACCCGGTTGGTGTGTGGCCCATAGAGCTGAGCATTTAGGAAGTCCTGGGCGAGCTGTTGGTGGAGGCCTGTTACGCTGTGGTCTTTCAAGCACACAGCCCTGTAGTTCCCTTTTGTCCTAGTCAGAGAGAGATGTAAATCCCTGTAGCGTGGTTGCAGGATCCAGAACACCACACACTGCTGTCAAGCTTTGCCTACTTGGGCACAGCACCAGCCAGTGATGGTTTCTGATACTCAGATGAGCTTTGTGGCAGTATTAAGGAAAAAAAAAAAAAAAAAAAAAAAAAAAAAAAAAAAAAAAAAGCAGCTAGAGCAATACTCTCAAGCTGCTGTCATATGCCTTTGTGTGCCCTGAGTGGTTTTCTTGGGTGGCCTGAGCTCATCCTACCAGGAGCTAGGGCAGTTATTCACTAGGGCTATCAGTGACGAAGAAGTAAAGAGGAGAGAGAAAAATAGATTGAAATGCAGAAATTCAGTGCTCAACCACCCCACTGTAGCAGCACACAGCACAGTGGTTACAACTGCCCAGCTATCTCATAGCAGTTACATATATGCAATATATAAAAATTATTTATATCATACATATATAGGCACACATACGTAAGTATTCTAAACCAGAAGATGTTAAAGGTGCTTTTAGCACATAAATATGCTTTCAATCAGACGAAGGACGGAGGACCAGAAAGTGCAGAAGAGGGTACAGCCATGCAGTGACAGAAGAGCTGCTGTGATGGCCTTTTCCACACCAGGCAAAATCATCTCCTCTTCCTCCTACCTGGCACCCTTGTTCCTCTTGCCTTTCTTCTCCTGCACTTCGGCTTGGACTTGTTCCAGCTGTACAGCTTCAAGTTCTTCATCGAGAGTAACTTGCAAATGAAATTTCCCAAACATTACAAATCAAAACTGCTCAGTGAAACAGGAACAGGACTTAAAACAAGCAGCATTTTTCAGAAACACTGACTAGGAAGAACAGCTCTAAGAGGGAGGAGAAGAAATAGGTTCAGGGGAACAATTTAAAGTACTGCTAGCCAGCTTTCCTCTTCCTCGGCATCAACAAAATGGGATTCATCACAGGACAAAAATTCAATGCAAACATTGGGTATGGGTAACCCATAAAGGGAAATCCAACTCTGGCTTTAGTCTTGCTTCATTCTCAGCTCATCTCTTTGTTATGTCAGTACAACAGATCTTTCTTAAATAAAAGCAAGAAAAAGCAGCAGTTACATCATACAGCAGTACATGAGGTTTGGATGAGAGAACTGTTTAAATAAAAGATTTTTTGTGAAGTACTTCAAAGTACAGATGAAGCAAAAGCAGCAGTCATAAACACTCTAGACTCCTAATTTTGTAATTCTGAGTTTGAAAAAAGTTACTTAATATTCTACAGATGCCGTTAAACTGTCATGTGATATGTAAAGTATTGTGGCAATTTAACAACTCTGCCCAGGAATAGCCTTTGTAATTTAAATTAGGGCTAAATATTAATCCACCTTTGGTAATCCTTGCTATTTATGCTGTAACACCTGCCCGTAATTTCCTTAAACACTTCAGGCAATTTAACTGAAATCACAAGTGACTTCTGTAAAAGGTGTAAGAATTAGATTGAATCTGACTTCAGATTTTTCCTCAGATACTTCTTTTCCTGGGGAAAAGACAGACTGTCCAGTGTGTTCATGTTTAGGACTTGGTAAGGTCTCCTCGCCAGAGTTCCCCACTGGCGCTCTGCACAGGAATGAACTCCTCTTAAGTACCACATGTGCACCTCGTTAGCAACTAGCGAGGTGCAGCGTACCTGGGTCATCTGCCACAGCCTGTTCAGCGGGCCTGGAGAGCAAAGGGAAGGCAACAGGTTACTGCTCTTCAATTCACACTCCCTTTGTTTACCCTAAGCCACGAAACCCCCATTTCCAGTCCAGCCTCCAGGCAGGACCAGAAGGAGCTGCCCCAGGGATCCCAACACCCACCGCCGCCTCCCCTGGCCCCCTCACCGTGTGGACACATCCTGCAGCTCCTGCAGCTCCTGCAACTCCTGCAGCACGGCCTCGGGCAGCAGCCTGCGCTTCTGTGGGGGAGAGGGGAGTCAGGCGGGCACGCACAGCGACACCGCCGGGACACCCACCCAGGGCCGCCCGGAGCCCGGCGGGGGTAGCGCGGTACCTTCTGCTCCGCGAACAGCTCCTGGTGCCGCCGCCGCTTCTCCTTCAGCAGCTCCCGGTGCCTGCGGGGAGCCGGGAGCCACAGTCAGCACTCCACGGGACGAGAAGGGGGGTAAAGGGGGTAAATCCGAACGAGGGATTGGAGGGGCTTGGAAGGGCAAAGGAGGCAGTGGGGAGGGGCAAGTGGGGGGGAAAAGGGAGAGGAGACAGGAAAAGTGAAAGGGGTTTAGAGGGGTGGTAAGGGGTTAAGGTGGGGAGAAGGGGCCGGGGAGGCATAAAAGAGTGGTGAGATAACAAGTGAGATAAGGCGGGGGGAAAGGAGGCAACAAGGGGAAATAAGCAGAGATAAAGGAGGGAATAGAGACTAAGAGAAGGCAAGAGGCGGGAACATAGGTAAAAAGGAGGCTAAGATGGGTGGAGGTGGGTTTAGAGAAATAAGCGAGAGGATAAGGGGGAGGTAAGAGGGGTGAAAGGGGAGAAGAGTGCGGCTGAGCGGAGGAGGTAGGAGTAGGGAAGCGCTGGTGTGAGAGCCGCCGTTCGGGAGCAGGAGGCCCCGGCGTGTCCGCACCTCCGCGCCGCCTCCCCCACGAGCTTCCGCTCGGCCTCGGCCGCCTCCCTCGCCACGCCGAAGGGCACCTCCTCCGGGGCCTCGTCCGCCTCGTCCTCCGAGGAGGAGGCCGGGCTGGGGAGCGCGGCGGGAGCCTTGCGCTTGCCCGCGGCCGCCGCCTTCGCCTTCTGCCGGCGCACCATGGTCGCGACTCCTGCGCCGCTCGCCCCGGAACCGCTCCCGCCTTCCGCCGGGGAATGCCGAGCGCCGGGACACCGCCCTGCGCCGCCCGCCCCGCCCCGCCCCGCGGGATGCGCGCACAGACACAGGACATCGGAGGTGGCCCCGCCGCCGCTCCTTTATTGCCGTGGGGACGAGTCCCGCCGCCTCCGGCCCCCCCGCCCCGCGCTGGGTCCCGCCGGGCCGGGCCGCACCCGGCGCTCCGGAGGTGATCCCGGCGTTCAGGAGATGATTTCCGTCTCGTGTCGCGCCAGCGCCGGCGGCAGCGTGGTCCCGCAGGGGCCCGAGAAGTGGAACCTGGAAGGAAGCAGCAGGTTTAGGG
>VZUA01030966.1:0-21280 GCA_013401035.1 Horornis vulcanius
GTTATTTAAGCATAAACTATCCAATACCGAGATGACACTTAGATTATTTGTACTTTTAACCCAATAATTGACCACTCGAGGCCCACAATGCAGACCTTTTTCACCCAATTAGAAAAAACCACCTGAAACTAAGAAGGTAAAGAAGAAGGACAGACAATGCCTTAAATCCTTCATATTGCCCCATACATATTACTATATACTAAACCCCTAAATTCTAAGTTTTTCACCCTTTGAGATCACACAATACCATTCAAACTCCACACCCACAACCCCACTGCTGTCACTCAATTTTGGAAGCTGTTCCACGGCCTCATGTCAAATGTAGTGCTTCCTTGAGGGCCAGTGCCTGTTGGCACTGAAACCTAAAATTCCCAGCTTCCAGGGTTCCATAAGATGAATGATTAAATTAATGATTAATTAACCAACTTGTGTTTTATACTGCATCTATCCTCAACTGTTTTATTTATAGGACACTTCCCTAAAAAGACATGACATGCTACAACTCTTTAATGATGCACTGTAATAAAAGATACTCTATCAAAAATATTTACAGCAGGGAGAAAAAACAAGCAGATATGAAGATGACATTCCTGGAAACTGAGAAATTTTAATCAGAAATAGTTTTGAAACAAGAAACCCTGTGATCTAAGCAACCCTTAAATCCAAGTTGGGATCCTGACCCTCCTCTGGAATCTGTAATGAAGATGAATTCCACTGATTGCCAGGATGAATTTAGACAGAGCTACATACATAACTGGAGCTTCTGACAGGAAGGACTTCTTTTTCCCACAGAGGAGGGATGGATGGTGGGAAATTTTTGATGTTTAAAATTTATGTCTTTTAATTAACTTTTTTTTTAAATCCTTACTTACAAGAGTTGATTAATTACTGTGGATTCTCTTTAAGTATAAATGCAGGAATGATACAATATAAAAAAACCCCATAATGTAAAAAATGTAATAACAAGAGCAGTAATAGTCAGCAACTGCCTGCAAGGGTAATCCAGAAAGGGAACCACTGCAGTCTAATAGAATTGTAAGGCTGTTTATTAAATATTTCAGAAGGTGTTTAAGGAGATTTACTTACCAGAAAGTATTTTTCCACTATTTCAAAATCCACAAACCCAATTATAATCCAGGCAAAAAGGGTAACCACAGAGACAGCCACAATAAAAGGAACGAAGTAGCCACTAAGTTTGTCTGCAAATTGCTGGATGGGAGCCTGGGAAGGAGAAACATCACTCAGCACCATCATGTTTGTGTCTGAAGGCACAGAAGAGAAGAATCACAGCTGCTGCTTGCAGCACACTTGGCTTGCTTCATAATTACAGATTTACTTAATAAGAGGATGAGACAGCTCAGTAGACAGGATCAAAGTCCTTATTCACCAAGATACTTCATTATGCAGCTGCAATTCAAATCCAAGCAGTCTCAGCCACCCCTGCAGGGATTTGGTGTGCTGGTGCCTGCATGAGACAGCAAACCTCAGGTGTTAAATTGGATGATACTCTACCTTAGAGGTCTGGGCCTCCTCCACCAGTTTAACAATCTGGGACAGAGTGGTGTCAGCTCCCACGTGGGTGGCCGAGATCAGAAGGGACCCGTTCTGATTGATGGAGCCTGCAATAACTGTACTGCCAGGCTTTTTGGTCACAGGCATGGCCTCACCTGAGAAAAGGGCAACAACAGACACAACACTGCTGAGAAAGGCACCTTTGGGACAGCTGCCAGCTCCTAACAAGGGGGAGAACATCAGCTTCGACTTCCCCTCTGCAGATTCGTTTAAAGGAAAAGATTTTTACACTTGGGAAAAGCAAATGCTGACCTGTGATGAGAGACTCATCCACCATGGAGTGTCCTTCAATAACACGGCCATCCACTGGGAATTTGCCTCCTGGGACCACTTTGACAATGTCACCTCGCTGGACCAGTTCCACATCCACTTGTTCCTCGCTGGAATGGTGAAAATTATTTATAAGAGACTGGAACTGGAGTGACCAAGCAATGGAGCTGGCACTACACACAAAGCACAACCCCACTGGCTGGCATTAGTGCATACAAAAATGATCACAAGAAAGTCATAGTGCTCTTTGAAATAGACTATTTTATCATAATTTTATTTACTTTCCAGTTAAGAAAATCCACTAATTGTCTTATCAAAGAAAAAAAAAAATCAGCAACCAATAGACCAAAGCAGAGCAGTGTTAATTCTGCATTTTAATATTTTTATCTGCCAGCAAATCTGAAGTTATTTGCTTCACAGTTCTATAGAACAGTAAAATTTCTCTGCCAATTAAGCATGCTAACAACAAAAAAGGAACAACAGAAAAAGCAAATGATAAAGCAAGATACCTTAAAAGAACGTTATCAGGGCCCAAGGTAACAATAGTAGCTTCAGTAGCTTGTAATGAAATTAGTCTTGCCAGTGCTTCTGAGGTTTTACCCTAGAATAATAATTTTCATATTTTTCTGACTATACTATTGAAAAAAAAAAGCTGGGTAAATGACAACTGTGTGTTGCAATTCACCCTTTTAAGAAAACACTTTCTGCAAACAGTCTGATATCAAGTCAAACTTTTATTAGTTCAGTTATTAAAGATGATTTTACAACACAAAAGGTTAAAAGAACCCAGCAAAGCTTTTGCCTGGGATGTTTTTACAAGGATCCCCAGCTCCTGAAATGATTCTCAGTGCCTTGGTCCCTGCCTTGCTCACCTTTGCCACATGCTCCAGCCAGCGGCCCAGCGAGATGAACACGAACAGCATCGGGGGCGTGTCGAAGAAGGTGACAGGGTTCACTTTGGCCCTCTCAGCCATGGCCACCAGGAGGATGATGAGGGAGTAGAGGAAGGCAATGGATGTTGCCAGCACCACGAGCACGTCCATGTTGGCCGTGTTGTGCCTCAGTGCTCGGGAGGCCTGGATGTAGAAGTGCCACCCCCCGAACACCTGCAATGACATTTCACAAATCTCTAACACACAGCAGCAGCTTTTCCAGTTTATTTGTGCTGTTTGCCCCTCTCCCTGAACAAAATCTCACCTCTGTGGTCTTCCCACAGCACTCTCAGGTATTCCCAGTGCCCTCCCAGTGGGACTCGGGAGCTGCCTTGATGCCTTAAGTTTTAGCTTTCATGTTTTCCAGATTCTGTGCTGCCTGGGCTCTCCACAGCCTGCCCTGCCCCTGAGAGGCCCCAGCACCCATTATTTTAGCAACAGAAGAAGCACATAAAAACCTCAAAAGCATTTTGCATCAGCATAATTGCATTCACTTTTCAAACTTAATTTCCTCATCACCTTCCAATTCGAGCATTTAAGCCCAACAAAGCAGAAGCTGTCATAACCCCACTCACCTGTACAGGGACACAGAATAAAAATGACAGTAAATTCATGACAGACAATCCTGGTAGGAGCTGGTACTCCAGGACCATGGAGGAGTGCAGGGCCTCCATCTTCTCACTGCTCATGTTGTGATGTGCGTGAGCATCCGAGAGCTGGCTGTCCATCACCATCATGTAAATCATCAGCCCCATCACGGGGATACAGAAAACCAGGCTCACCACAAAAGACCTTTTCCACCTCAGATTTATAAAGAGAAAAAAAAAGGAAAAAAAAAACTTGCATTGCAGTCAAGTGCTGGAGAATATTTTAAGTAGTAAGTCTGCACAGTCACAGAAAAAAATCATAAATTGATGGCTGAGTAACAAAGAGAATCAAAGGTATTTATGGAATCTTAGTATGTTCAGGAATACTTACTGCCTGATTTCCTGTTTGTGATCCAGATGACTGGCAGATCTATCTTTTTTGACTAAGGAAGTAGTAAAACCTAAATCCTAAGGGAAAAAAAGCACAATAATAAAAAAGAGAAGTTAGTTCTAAAATGCACTTTGTGCTCCATTATTGCCAAATTACTGATAGTGCCAGTTTCACCTTTGATTAACTTTATTAACATTTCTGATATAAAATGTTATTATAGTTTAGTTACTCTTGTCTGTTACTACTGTTTAGTTACTTTTCAAAAAGAGAAAAGCAATCTGATGTAGAAATTAACCTTTCTGGAATAAAATACTATTCTGAAGTGTGGCTTTCCAAAATGGTTGTTTCTTAAAGCACAGAAATTGAGAAACTGAAGGAGAAGGCTGAGAAACTTATTTCACCTCTCACCTGTTACAGTACTTTATTTTTAAATAAATGTGCTTTATTTTCCTACAAACCTATAGCTGGTATCTCCAAGTCTACCATGACCTGGCTTTCACAGTATTTATTTTTTTAAATTTAGGCAAAGTTGTAACAGAGCATTTTTAATCCAGAACACACAAATGAGCTGCAGAAACCTGCACTAAGAAAAAAGACAGAAGGAGAGAGACCTATTATTTTGCTTTAACAGCCTTTCCTTCTGTTTCTGGGGTGTGTAACTCTTCCAAGGACACTGGATATTTTAGGAGGCTTGGTGCCTACATGAAACTCACCTTTATCACTTGTATGACATCTCGAGGACCAATGGCCTCAGGGTCATACTTGATGTGGGCTTTGTTGGTCGCAAGAGCTACGGAGCAGTACAGAACACCATTGGTCTTCATGAGGGTGGATTCTATCTTGTGCACACAGGAGGCACAGGTCATCCCTCTCACCTGCAAAATAAAGGTTCTTTCCTGTTAGCAAAGCACAGGTTACCTGGCAAAAGCATCTTAACAAGTAGGAAAAATGCTCGTGACCATGTTGCATTATTTATTGCTTTGAACTGGGGGGTGAGCACCGTAGAATCAAACAATAGTTTGGGCTGGAAGAGACCTTAAAGACCATCCAGTTCCAACCCCTGCCATGGGCAGGGATGCCTCCCACAAAATCATGTTGCTCAGGCCCCTCTCCAACCCTTCTAGAGGAAGCACAGCACAGGGACAAGGTTATTAAGCCCTGCTAAAGCTCTGTTGGATGTTCAGTCTCAGAGCTGGGGGACACTGAGCTACACTCAGCTTCAAAAAGAAAAAAAAAGAAAAAAAAAAAGACTAAATTCTGAGAAAAATACAGGAACATTCCTCTGCACTTTCAGTGTAGTAGTGGTGAGCCAGCACAGTCTGCAGGACAAGATAAAGGCATGTATCACATCCATTTATGATGATGCACCTTTATACTTCATTTTTACACATTAACCTCCATTACACAACTAAATCTAGGGAATGGACACTAACACAGGTACATCCAACAGATCAAAGTAATAAAAGCTGAGGGTGGCTGGGTTTAATGATCAGCTTACAACAAGCTCCAGAATCCCATCTCCTTCCCCACAGTTTTCCATCACGGTGGCTCCGAAGCCCAGCTCCCGAATGAGCTCTGCAATGGCTGCAGGGTGGATGACAGCAGGGTTGTACCTCACTTCTGCCTTCCCTGCCATGAGGGCAACAAGGATCGAGTGGATTCCTAGGAAACAAAATGTGGCAGATCAGGCTTAGGAAACATCCTGTGTTTATTGGAACATGAGGGCAAAATTTATTGAAATTGGGAGAGCTTCTGTGCCATATATAAAGAAAAACATCCTCGTGTTTGGAAGCTACAGCAGCACCTCAGAGCAAGTGTGACAGATGAAAGCATCATTCCACATGAACATCATGCCTTTAACAGTCTAATTACAAACATTCTCTCCATGCTATATGAAAAAACTATCTATTTTTCCTTAAGAAGTTCTTCTAAAACACAGTGCTGCGTATTTCTCATCATATTTCATTTATCATTTCTGGAAGCCTTTTTTAAGGAGAACCTGTATGAGAAAGGGCAGCTCTAACAGTGTAATCCCATTGAGCACTGAGAGGATTTAGGTTCACCCATTTTCTAGGATGAAAAAAATTAAAATGCAGGCTGACTTGAAACCCATCCATCTTCATTACAATAATTAAACACAGTCTGCATTAATGACTCTGTTAATCACAGTCATGCTGCCGTTTGTTCCTGCAAATATAATCACAGACACCACTGTCCTGACTCGCAGAGCTAAAATTAACCTGTGTCCCTTTAATCCACTCACTGTCCCTTCTCACAGCTCCCTAAAGCACATATCTGCTTCTGCCTTTCAGCTGCACACCTGGGAACCTCTCTCCAGTAGGAAAGGGCTGTTTTCCCTTCAAAAGGATCCCCTGTTTGATCCCAATACCCTTTGGAGCACTCAGCTGCTGCTTTTGCAACAGCAGTGTCTGGGCAGCACGTCCATAAAGCAGCAAGGATGTCCCTGTTCCCACCCTGTGGGCCAGAGGTGAGGAGGAACACCTGTCCTGACAACCCACCCCCTAAAAACACTGCAAAAGCCAGATGGATTCTCCAAACAAATCCCTGGAAATGTAACAGCCCACAGTGACACACATCTCACCATCCTCCCTCCTCAGGTTCCTCTCGATGTTGGCCACACACGAGGCACACGTCATTCCTGTGACCTGCACATAGCACTTGGAGATGGTCTTGCTCTCCTGCCTCCCAAGGTGGGCTGGTGACACTTTGGAGGGTGGCTCAGGCTTGTGAGAGTCCAGCTGTGCTTCAGGGTGGGGCTGAGCTTTGGCCACAGGAAGCTCTGCCTTTGCTGGAAAGGAGATTGCAGTTTGTGAACAGCCAGTGCAGGGAGGGATGAGCTGCTGTGACACACTGCTGTTCACTGACACTGGAAATGAAATGGTGATTGTACACACCTTGTCAGTCTGATCCATCACCCCTCTGTCAGTTAAGAGTCAGCAAAAGAAAACAAGACAAAGATGAGCCATTGATTAACTTATTGGTTTGTTACTATTTTTCCTTTTGCCTTTCCTCATTGTCCTTGTTCTGTTGCACATCCATTGTCCTCTCCTGTAGCTGTAAGCAAAAACCTCTGCTTTGCAGCCTTAGTTTTACACAGTTTTATTGACTTTACCTGGAGCACAAAGCTGAACTTGTAAGCAAGTGCATGTTTCATAAGCAAAATCAGTGTTTTTAACCTTAGAGAGGGGGTCTGGAACTACAGGCTCCTACAGCTCCTTCAGGGGATGCTCTGTTTGTGCAGTAACAGGGTGAAAAAGATTAAATGTGAGCACCCAACCACTTCTGCAGTATTAACATAAAACAGCATTTATCTGACATATTTATATTGCCAGACACCTCAATCATTTGAATCTATCTAATGTATTAAAGGACCTGCACATTATCTTTAATGCACTGAAGATATAAAGCTTCTCTTGGCAAGCACAAAGTGAACGTCAGCTGCTAAATTTCATCTTGGGTGGTACCAAATCCTAAAATTGCACAATCCTTGTAAATTTAAAAGTGTTTCAGATGTTATTACCTGGAAAAGATGCATCAAATCCCATATCTTCTATTGAGGACCTCAAGTCTTCTGGGCTTGTTTGCAGTGGGTCATATTCTATAGTCCCATTTCCATTTGGGAGAGAGACCTGAACAGATTTCACTCCTGCCTTTTGGGACAGCACTCCCTCGATGGACTGCACACAGGAGCTGCAAGTCATGCCCTCAATATTGATCACAACAACTTGAGTGAGAGGGTGGCTGGGATCCTTGGAAGCAGGGTGAGGCTTCAGTGGAGACGCCAGCGTGGGGAAAAGTGCCAGGTTCTCATGCTCCTCAGGAAGGCTGACTCTGAACCTCTCTGGAGACACATTCTCCACAGCTTTCCTCAGCATTTCTATGCTGATTAAGCCTGGGTTGTAGTTTATAGCAGCAGATTTGTTCTCTAAAGAAACCACGACGCTCGTCACTGCCGGGAGTGCAGATATGGTGCTCTGGATGTTGAGGACACAGGAATTGCAGTGCATCCCCTCAACTCTGAACACAACTGTCTTTGTGCCAGTCTCGCTGGAATTTTCTTTCTGTGATGCCTCAGAGCTTCTGGGCTGAGCATTCCTCAGCTTTTCCAGGTCAATCCCACTGAGCTTCAGGGGTCTAGGCTGCTTTTTGAAGGTTGCTGTGAAACCTGCCTCTTCAATTTGCTGTTTTATTTCTTCTGCTGTGATTAGAGGAGGCTGGTAGACAACAACAGCTTCCTTATTGTCCAGGGACACTGGAAATTAATCAATAAAATAAGTGTGTGTCACTGCCTTAAGCATATTAAGCACATCACAGGATCTTGTCAAAGCTTTCCAGCAACACTTTAAATGGTCAGAAATGTAACTGCAACAGAAAGGAGATTTCATTGATTTGGTAAAGATCAAGCAACTTAGTTCTTCGACCAGTTTTTGGCTACTACTACAACAATTTTCAACTCCTCCAATTTTCATCTTTCCCCAGGATTTTCGCAAATGGCATCACTACCTCTTACTGAATTTATCCTTGTTTTGGCATATCCCAAAGCTAACTACATCAGTAAACTGGTCTTACCTTTTAGATTTTTAATTGGACAGAAAAGATGAACTGTTATTAATTACAATTTAAAAAAAGATCTGTTATTTGAGATTTCTATAACTGGTAATAAAATTATGGAACACAACTACTCCAGGCTCCCTACCAAATACAAAACAACCACTGAACACCATCACACGTGTAACAGCCACATCCTTCCCACAATGTGGTCTCCTTTCTTCATTTCTAGTCCACATTAAAAACATAATTAAATACCCAGTCCCACAAAGAGTCACTGTCAAACTCAGCTACGTCATCTAAAACCTGCAAGGCCACCAGAGGACAAACAGCATGGCCAACCTCAATTTACATAAAAACTCATGATGGTTATACCTCTAATCTGGCGAATTCCTTGCAATTTGCCAGCTTCAAACTANGCTACGTCATCTAAAACCTGCAAGGCCACCAGAGGACAAACAGCATGGCCAACCTCAATTTACATAAAAACTCATGATGGTTATACCTCTAATCTGGTGAATTCCTTGCAATTTGCCAGCTTCAAACTACCTAAAAACACACAAAGGTTTTACCTCTAATCCTCTGCATTCCCTGCAGTTTGCCAAGCTTGCCCTCGATGGTGCTGGTGCAGGAGTGACAGGTCATCCCATCGACTTTGAGGCGCAGCACAGCGCTGCTCACCTGGGACCAGCTGGAATCTCCCCAAATTCCAGGCGTCACCTCTGGCACAGAGATGCTCAAATCTACTCCTGGGACCATCTGGGTAATGTGCTTGCCATTGGTGATGGAAGGGATGAAAGTCACCACTGCAGTTCTTTGATCAGAGGACACTTTGGCATCCACGATCCCTTTGTTCTTCAGCAGCGAGGCACAAATCTGCCTGGGTGTTAGGGCTGACTGTGCAGGGAGGGTGAGGAAAATTGTGTCAGGTAGAACAGGTTGTGGGTTTGAATCAGCCAGGGTAGCATCGAATCCCATGTCACAGATGGCTTCCTGCAGAGTCACTGGAGTTTGCAGCTTGGAGTTGTAGATGATGACAGCGTTCTTGTCCTCCAGAGAGACCTCGAGGGGATGAACAAAGCAACTCAGCAAAATGCAACACAAAGAGCTGGGAACTGACACTGCACCAGACTAGAAACTGCTTTTACTTGCAAAGATTAGCAATACTTGTCCAGTATAACTTTCAGTACTCACCTGAAAGAGCAAAGCCACCACTGAGTAACTCCTGCTCTCCTGTGCAACAACAGGGCTGGAGAGAACAGATCCCAGCCCACTCCCAGCTCCAGAATCCTTTAGGAGTCTGTCTGCCCACTTCTACTTGCACATCCAGACAGCACCAATGCACTTAATGAAACTTCCAGAGCCAAAGTCACTTCAATTAGGATGACTAACCCAGTTCAATCCCTGGAGCAGAACAGCCCACAGAAGAAATTCGAATCAGTTTGCAGTAATTCTAATGCAGTTAGGAGTAACTGCCCTCAGGCTACAAGGATGGAAGAAAAGACCCTTTGAAAAAAACCCACAGCTTTAAGCAGCAGTGAAAGGAGCCCAGCATTTCCAGGCAATGGAGGCACAGGCTGGTAACTTGCTGTGAGCAAAAACCTGCATCAGACTTCACCAAAACTCACTTAGACACTTGATATGTGACAAACATTAAATAAGCTGTTTTTCCTCTCTCTGTACATTTGGGTGATCCAGAGACATCCTCATTTGGTAATAACCTTTTCCATCTGATGGTGCACATAGCCTCAATTTAATTTGCTCCCAACAGATGATATATCAAACACAATAATTGCAGTTTCCAAAAGGAAAAGGCAATGCCTGCCAGAGGCCCAACACATTATCAATTCAATTCTATCTTTCCTCTGGGCAAAGGTACAACCTAAAGACCACAACCATGATTAAATTATATCAGTTAAATCATTTAAAGAACCACCTTTCCTCATTTCTGTCCCAATTACAGGCCTTAGCAGAATTAGCAACATGGACATTTATTGGTTTCACTGTGGAATAACCTAAAAGCAGCTGCTTGTCTGTATTATCTGTATATCATCTAACATTCATGTCCCTTGCTGACCTAATTCATAATCATTACACAAAACCCTGTTTTTACTATTCCCAGAGAGTTTTCTGAATCAACTGATCTGCCTAAACTGAAGCTCTGATGCTGTAAAAAGGATAATCACTAAATATGACTTCCTAAAGTTTCTTAAGAGTCCTGCTCTACTCAGACTAAAGTTTTGCAATGTATCTTTTGAAATAACATTCAGCTTTGGGAGAAGGCATTTAACTAAAAACCTAAATACCAAAGTCTTAATACTCTCCTTAAAAAAAACCTACTTCATTCCTTATGGAAAAGACATTGGGGATGCACATTGTATAAATCTCCCTATCCTATCCAAAGTCACCTGTGTATTCTCAGAAATCACCTGAGAAAACACAAGGCTGACAAAATGCCATATTTTGCTAGAATAAGGAGAAAGAGAAGATTTGAAATCAGATTGTTTGGGGTATTATTTTAGGCTGCTTTTAGCCTTTCCCTGGGTTCATGCTTGCAGACAGCCAATGATTTATCTGACCATGCACAGGGGGCTGTTCAGAGCTCCAGGGCTCTGCTGTCACAGCACAGACTCACATTAAAGCTGGAGGAAGATGAAAAATGATCTGTCTTGTAAATTTTGCTGCTTTTCACCAAAATTTCTGTTCACAAACACCTATTTCAGGCCACAGGGAACTGCTCTGAGCTGTGCAGTACCTGCTCTGCAGGGGAAGTGCACCACAATGGGTCTTGTAAAACCAGCTCCAGACAATGGTCACACACAGCCCAAATTAAAATTGTGCCCAGTTCTGGGAAGGGAAGTGTTCACCTAAGGTATCCCCACTAAAACAGGAGTTAACTGTTGATAAAACCAGGAAGAAGTTATTTTCTTTGGAGTAAAATCAACAACTACAGAATGTAACAGGATGCTTTTAGAAAACAAACACTAAATAAATAAACTTTTCAATTTTCTGTTGTTAGAACTGTTCTTTCTACCACAGGCTGGGTCACAAAATTCACAGGAGTCTCCCAGCTTTTAAATAATTTCCATTATTAAAACTACTGTAAAATTATGTATTCTGCAAGGATGATCAGCTCACCCTGGTATATTCTACAGTCCAGTATCTTGCCCATGACAGAAGAAAGAACAATGCCAGTATCTCCTTTGAGTTAAGAAAAAAGTTAAAACTAAGTCAGGCAAAGAAAGCCTGAATTAGGACAAACCCTGTTCTTGCCTTTTTTTCCCCATTACTTCACAATTCTGAATTAATTGTAAAGCAGAAAATTAATTAAAAGCAACAATGACTTAACTCCCACTGCAGTGAAGCAAGCACCTGTTTTTCTCTTATTACCAGAAGAAAACCAATGGACCTCCAACATCAACCTGACAAGAAACAGAGAATAAACTCCTCCTACATTATTTTCCTCTCAGAGCACAACTTATCACGGTTTCTGATCCAAACCTTTGCTAGAAGCAGTGCTAGAGTCCCTTACTTTAATGTTATGGATCCCATCCATCTTCCCAAGGTGCTGCTCAATGCTCTGGACACAGGAGTTGCAGGTCATCCCCTCCACGCCGATGGCCACGGATTTGGTCTCCATTGTGAGTTTCTACTCAGGTCTTCTCATTGCTGGTGGCTAAAAGCAAGCAGGACATTAGTTCCTAAAGAATTTCACAGAGAATGAAATGAAAACAGGGATGTAGTGGAAGGAGTCCTTGTGGCAGGGGCTGGAATGAGAGGAGCTTCCAGGTCCCTTCCAATCCAAACCATTCTGGGATTCAACAAAGGACCTCCTTCAGCACATGCAACTCTGGTAGATGTCAAAATCTGAGCAGATATCGACAGAATGGAAAATTTCACTTATTTATTCCTACGAATTTTCAAAAAGGGAAAGTGTTCAGACACCTATTATTTGATTTGGGCTACACTGGAGATCATTGTATTACACACAGCAAGTTGTGATTCACTGGTGTGAGATATTAAATTATAGGGAGAAGCAGGAGAGAGAGAGAGAGACAGCAGCTCTTGGAATGCAGAAACAAGAGGATGCAAATCAGCCACAGTGGCACAGCTGATAACTCAGTTTTTTCACATTTAAATCTCATATATTGCCCTATGTTTGCAAAAATAAGTGATACTGAAATTAGCCCAGGAAGCAAATCAAGCTTTTTGCCACACCTTGTTCAGAAAGGTCTCATTTCTGCTCCTCTGAAGAGTTTAATTACTACTTTTGCTCATAAAAACAAGCCCAGAAAAAAAAACTAACTGAAATTTGTAGGAAATAACAGCTAATGAAAAGGACCTCTTTTGCCCAATGCACAAACTCTTAAGTAACTGAGGGGGAAAGAAGGCAAAAGAATGAATCTCCAGATTATTTGTTAATATTTTGAAAGAAGTAATGCAAGGTTTCATTGAGAGAGAGGTCAGTGACCAGGGAAATGATCACAGTTAATGTTTGGCAGCAATGGAAGCAGCAGTAAAATCTGATGAGTAACTGAGCAGCTGAAGTGAAGCACAAGCTCGACTCGTTTTCTTACCCTGAGGACTTAACTTGGAAAACTCAATTACACTGATGTTTAGTAAAATAAATTTTTCCTGCTCCATGGTGACATTTCCAGACTGTTCCCTGTTACAGAGGGCCTGAAGGGTTCTGCTTTCACTTTGAGACATGCCACAAACCATGTAAGAATACAAGGAAGTTTCATCACAGAAACAGGTTTACCTCCCTGATGCACAAAAACTAAATGTTGAACTTAATTAACAAGCAGTGAAAGAAGTATAAAGCTGGGAATATTGACTTTTCCAATAGATGAAATACATCTCATCCCTGCTAGGAACAGAAATAAGACAACTTCTGCCTGAGGAGTTACTACAGATCTCATTTCTCCCCTGCTCTTACAAGAGCTGAGTTACTGGAAACACTCAATATCTGTGTGTGAATATCCACACCTTACAGAAATGTAGAACTGTCACAAGAATTATCAACCAACAGGAAAGTATATTTTAAGCAGATTTCATACAGCAGCTCCTTTCTCAGGCTGACCTGCACACTCAGAGGTACAAAGTACTATAAAAACCTCTAACCACCTAAGACAACACCTGCTTCCCTGTCATGCTGTTGAAATGGGATCCTCTGTGCTTCCCCCAGCTCTTCCCCGAGGAATGCTCAGTCCACACCCAGCAAACAAGGACAGCATTGTGACTCCACAGTCAGGGACACACCAACATTCCCACAAGCCTGAAATACAAATAAAGTTGCAAAGAGCACTTGACATACAGGGAACTTTGTGAGCACAGCCAGGCACGTTGGACTGAAATCAGACATCACAGACAGAATCAATCTGCCCTCTGGTAAGGCTTGGAGAGATGTGAATTTAAAGGCATTTCAGGTACATGACCAATTGAACTGCCCAGTTACTGTACTTTGAAAACAAAAATAAAGTAAGGGGACACTTTGGCTGTGAGCTGCTGTCTAAAATAATCAAAGGTTGGCAAGATGCTGCCACGGAGGAGAGCTGAGGTACAGCTGTGAGCCAAGGAAACCCTGCTGAGCTCCTGCCTGCCTTGCCTGTGCTTCGGTTTAAGAGACTCGGGCTGCAAATACAATAATATCCATTTTTACAAAACCAGGATACAATGTTAAAGGTTCTCTGTCAAATAAACAGCAGCCACACTGGCAGTACCCCGAATTAGCACTGATCACAGTAACCAGCAGCACTGCTACCAAATGCCTACCAATGCATTAAAACTCCCCATGTTTAAGTACGTAAAAATAACATTAAACTTCTTTTCACATCTATTATTATTACAGTTTGTATGGACAAAGTGTTTTCTCCGTTTTCTCAGACTGTTTCCTTGCCCTTCTGCTGTTCATTCATGAACACAGCAGAGAAAACCCTTTCCTGGAAGAGGCAGTAATTCAAACAAAAACCATAAAGGCACAAGAAAAAAAAATTAAAAAATTATTTTTCCTTTTTTACCCCTCAAGGCCCTGAAGTACTAGGACTGAAACCTGAACTTCCATCACCAGAATTTATCTGTTGGACCAAACTGGCTCTTTTTGTTCTCTGACCTTCAGTTAAGAATGACCCAGATCTCTCCAACAGGAGCATCACCCACAGCTCCCTGCTGGTGGGAAAGACAACCAAGATGGATTTTTCTTTGCTTTGTAGCAGGTTGCTAAGAGGTTTTATACTAATTTCAAAAACAGGCTGCTCTCTAAAAAATGCGACATGTCCAAGTTTAATGAGCAATATTGGTCTTTTCAATCAGTCACGTGGTATTATTAACACCAAATTTTAATGAGCTGTTTCTCAAGCTCTGTTTTCTGTACAGCCTTGCTGAAATTTCCAAAAGCCAAACTCTCTGGATTTCCAGTGCTCCTGAAGCTTCAAAGAGATCTTGTTCTCAGAAAGAAATATAGGGTTATACACAGTGACTTTAAATAGACAAATCCTTTTTTCTTCCCCTTGCAAAATTCCCAGGACAAGCAGTTAAATTTAAATTTAATCTGAGGATGTATTCTACCTTGTCATATCCATTTCATTTCTGATGCTCTGCCTCCCTTACAAGTGATTCAAGGTAGAAAGAATTTGGCTGAAACTCGATTGAAATATTTGTCATATTTCCTCCTCCTGACTTAAGGAAGTCCATGACTAAGCAGACTGAAAATACCTGTTACACTAATTATTAGGATTAGATGCACACAAAAGGTACACAAATATTACCAATTTAATCCTAATTCTCCTCACTTGGGTTAGCATCTTCCCAAGTTTACATGAAAATAGACTTAGAAGTCAAAATACCTGCAGTAATCCATATATTCCACATCAATTGCTTGTGCAAGTTAGCATGGACACATCCTTTTAATTATAATGTATTTTCTTATAGAGAAAGGACTCAAAGCTGAGGTCCTGAAAAGACCTGAGACGCTAAGTTATGGATTACACAAGTTTTAGAGAAAAAAGAATGCTTTTATTCTTAACCAATGCATTGCTCCAACTATAAAACACCTTTACCATCAATTAGTAAAGAATTTCAGGATTTGACAACACAAAGAAATGGCAGTTCCTTTTACAAGTTACCAGCTCGGTTCCATTTTCTTGAAGGAAGTCAGTTAGTGCTTCTATGAAACAAATGAAGGAATAGAAAGAGGTGATTTCTACTTCCAACAGAAATTTCTCCCCATGGAAAGGAAAATTCAGAAGTGATGAAGCACAAGGTGACTGAGACACTCATTCATCTCTCTAAATAGCTTTTTGATGTGCTAACACACTGTAAGTAAAACATCTGAAGAAATAAGGCTCGATGAGGTCAAAGCTAAGTAATTAATAAACCCACACTATTAAAAAAAGAAAATTAAAAAAAAAAGTGAGCAACGCAAAGAGGAAGTTACAACACCAGTAAAAACTCAAGAGTCCCATTTAACCCTAAAAAAGGTACTTTGGTGCTTATATCAGAGCACACCCAAGCATCACAGAGCAGCCAAGCTCTGTGCCCCACAGACACACTTCGTGCCAGTTCTGGGATTAGTAGGGATACAACTAAGAGAGACAGATGCTTCTGGTTACCTGTACAGCTCCAGTTTTCACTAGTTTATAATTACCTTGAATGTATAGCTGCTGAAATAAAAAGAGGTCACAGCTTGGCAAATACCACACAAATGCCAGCAACAGAATCTCGCAGCTTTAATTACAACCTTTGGATTTTATTAAATTTCTGAGTGGCCAAGTGCTACTTAGCTCGCTTTATTTATGGCAGCAGAAAGCTAAATTACTTATTACATTAAATGGAAAAAAGGTGCCTGTCCCTCAGTGTCTGCAGGACCCTATGGAAAAGAGCAAAGGGCAGGAAAGGGAAAAAGCTGCATCACCTCACCCTTAGGCTTGAAAAGTGCTACAGGAGATGGATCAAACAGGGAAGGAGGAGGTTTTATAGGGTTCATGTGCAAACAGAGCCATTGGAAAGTGTGACTAGATAGCAGATATGTATGAGAGGCCCACGGATAGATAAGGCTTAATCATTGAGAGAGAAACTGCACATCTGCAATAAATGTCACAGCTACGTGACACTTTAAATAGGTTGTAATTCACGTTGCTCAAGACTTTAACAAGCCTTGCTTGGTCAGCGAAGGGTGGAAATTGCTCTCAGGGAATTTATTTCTATACCAACTGCATGGGGGAAAAAAAAAAAGCACACATTGAAAACATTCTGCTTCACTTCTAATGAGTTTTACAGTACTTGAGACAAATTCTTAGCAAACACTTTAACTCGTTTTTGGCTTTCCACAACCTCCTGAAGTCAGATTTTTGGAGAACATGAATGCTTCCTTGGAAGACTCATAGGAAATATTATGAGTAGAATTAGATTTATAACCCCTTGTTATGTGAGCATACCAAGGTCAACAGAGACTCCTCAGTCTTAAGCTGGATCTCAAAGTACTCAGCAGAACAACGTGAAATGCATTATACAGTAAAAATAAGAAAAATAAAAAACCAGCAAACTACATGCAATGTTAGCTTTTGCTCCCCTGCTTTGCCACCTGGGAAGGAAAAAAAGCTTAATTCAGGTTTTTCTGTACTAAGAAAATACATTATAATTATTAATTTCTATTCAAAATGCATTTGTGCTCACACAGGGCATTATCTTACAAAGTCCCACACTACCAAATCTTTGCCTATTTACGTCCACACAATTCAACAAGTATTTAAATATAGAAACTCGAGTTTTGCTGACTGCAAGAAAGATTTAAGATTTTAACTTTACACTACTCACATACAGTTTCCAGAACACGAACACAGGGAGGCAACAGTTGTGTTGCTCTTGCTCATTTTTGTGAGATTTCGCCCCAAAGCATCAACAACTATTTGCCCTTTTCTAGAATATCCACACTATGCTTTTAATTAGAAAAAGGTGCTTGTGCACAGAGTGCTGCCATCATAAGGTGACATAAGACTAAACCCTAAGTAAGGTGTTTCAGAGGGACAAGCCGAGCAGCTCAGAACTGGAACAGGAGCTCAGTGACTCATGCGCTCAGAGACTTTCTCTGACCATTGACAGGAGCACAAGCGGGACTTTTCCAAGTGAGTGCAGACTGACTGCGGGCCACGACCCGAAACGTGGATGCTCCCCGATAAGCAGAGCCGGCCGGAGCCCGCCGGTCCCGCGGCAGCCCGGGGAGCGGAGCCGGGGCCCGGCCCCGCTGAACCCCCGGGGGCTGCGGGGAAGAGGCTGAGCAGGAAACGCCGCTCTGGCTCCGGGGCTGTGTTGGGACACGGAGATGCCCCCGAGGCGCTTTGGGGATGAAGCCCCGGGGCACCCCCGACACCCCCCCGGGATGCGGGCACCCTCACACGCCGGACGGCCCCTCCAAGGAGCTGGACAGACCCCGGCAGAGCCGGGCGTGGTTTGGGGCGCGGACCCTCCCGTCCGGGGCACGCAGCCCGGCACCGCCGCAGCCGCCCGCACACCCCCTCCCCGCCGGGGACACGGTGACAACGACCCGGGGCAGCCCCGGCGCACGGGGCAAAGCGGGAGCCCACGAGGCGGGTCCGCACTTGCCCGAGGCCGCGGGAGCGCCCCCAGTCCGCACCCACGGAGGGAAGCGGGAGCCCCCCGAGGGTCCGCACTGCCGGGGACAGCCCCGCAGGACGGGGGAGCGGCAGCCCCGAGGCGGGTCCGCACTGACGGAGGGAAGGGAGCCCCGCGCGAGGTCCGCACTCACCGGGGCCGCGGGGTCCGCACTCACCGGGGCCGCCGGCTCCGATCGCCGCTCCCGGCCCGGGACCGCCGGGCTCGTCCCCCGCCGTGCCACGTGACCAGCGCCGCTGACGCGGCGGCCACGTGACGGCGGCGGGAGAGGCGGGGCCGCAGCCGCTGTCGCCCTATCGCGACAGGAACCCGCCCTCCGCGCAGCGATCGGAACGAGGCAAGGTCCCTTGCACTGCAAGGTCCCTTCCAACCCAAAGCAGCGTACGATTCTCTGATCATTAAACACCTGCATGCCCCCGTAACTGTCCTCTTCCCACCTCACTCCTGGTTACTTCTACTGTAAACAGAAGTTAAATGCAGACAGGGTTGGAACCGCCCCAAATCTGGGTTCCTTCCACCCCAAATCATTCTGGGATTCCCTAAGAATTCATTGGAGAAGTCCCATTGATCCTGGGATACTGCCTGCTCCTGTGGAGGCTCTCCAACTCAAAACTGAATTTAATTTCTTCACAGCTCTCAGGGGTCTCAGGAGAAGCAGCTTACAGGCAGAGGGATTCAAACCATAAAAATCCTTTCATGGGAAAAAAAAAAATGGGATCTTGACTTTGTCACTGCAAGTCAAGGGAAGTGCACTCTGCAGTGGGAATGCAGTGAGGTTGATTCACACGCACATCTGGCTAAATGAAAACTCGACAAAGTTCTGGACTTGTCCTTTATCCACCAGTGATCTTTACAGCAACAACTGTGACGGCGTAAAATTACTGGGGAGTTTTTACACTATTGCTTATACTTCAGCAGACGCAAAGCACAGAGGAAACCTTGAAAAACCAGACAGGTTTCTAGGTATGTTTATTAGACCAGGAATGCCACTGTCCAAGTGGTAATCATAGAACAAAATGCCATTACTTGACCATTTTTTCAGTGAAAGTTTAGACCAGCTCATTAGAAGCAGAGGCTGTTACTCCCTCCATTCGCTTGGAGTGATTCTGCCAACAGGTGAAAAGCCCCACTCAATTTTAAGCTGTGTGAGCACCTGTAAAGGGATAAAATCCAAGGTTATTAACTCTGAAATCAAAGAAACCTTCTGACATAGGGTTATTTTTATTGTTTTCAGTTCAGATTTCTTGTTACTAGAACACGGCATCTCATAAATTTTCTAATTAAACAAGTGGAATATATTTATATTGAATAGTATTTAAATGTTTTGGTTTTCTGCTTCAAAATATCCAACTGTAGAAGAAAGAATGTAAATGTAATGGAATGTAAAACCCCACCATCATATTGGTATTTTCATCTAGAAATTTTCTGCTGAAATCTGTACCTGTAGAGGTTTGAAATCCCAAGTAAAATAGTGAACACTTGTGTTTCTGATACATTTTCAAATCACGCAATAGACTGATATAGAAATTTCAGCAATAACTCAAAATCCAGCTGGGAATTAAAAGGACTTTCACCTCTATCACATCACAATTTGCTTATGTAAGAAGCTCCTAAATTCTCACCACTGAATTTATTTCAAACAGGCAAAATCGATGCTTTTAAAGTTTGCAGCTTGAGTCACATGAGAGTGGTGACAAAACCAACTTACATAGGTCCAGACAGCAGAGAACACAACAGCTCCACTAAGGAGGACTGTGGTTCCATATTTATCGTGGAAGGTCGGAGCATGCTTGCGATGGGCTTGTCTGATTGCAGTGTGCTGGATGCCACGAGCTGAGGAGTGTTAACAAGTACAGAAATCAACTCAAATATATGCTCAAACCATTCACAATCCTCATCTACCACCAACACAGGGAAAAGTGTTAGTGTTAAAAGACTAAAATTTGGATTTAGACTAAAGTTTGGATTTAGAACCCTGGAATTACTCCAAAACACAGGATATACACAAATCCTTTAATTATTTTCATCTCTCTCAATTTCTCTCTAGAAAGTTATTCCTTAAGTCTAATTCCAGTAAAATAAATCCTCTAAGTTGCCTTTTCATTTATGTGTTTTCTTTAGTATTACTGTTTCTCAAAAAAAAAAAACCAAAAAAAACCCCAAAAAAAACCCACCAAAAACCACACCACTTTGTTTAGCATTTTTAGATTTCTATATGCAAATATCTATCCTGGCAGCAGTGTACCCAAGCAATGTCAGGATGAAGCTCACCATCAAATTATGGGGTTGAAGATAGCGGGTGTGGGTAACACCTGCCTCATTCCCTTGGGATTTTTGAAGGGAGGGGAGGAAGGAAACTGATACAACCCGTGGGCATGAGATAAATAATAGAGAAAAAATACACAGTGATATCGTCAGATGATGTACACCATAAGTGTACGCTATAAAAGGTACACTTATTAAAGAGAAGGCAACAGTGAAAAATCAAAGCAACAGCTACAAAAGGCAGATTGCCCATTAGTTGTCTACAAAGCATTTGATGAGATGTGTGCATGAAGATATTACAAAATAAAACCTTTTAGTCTCAGGTCGATGGTTTGCATTTTTACCCAACCGTGATTAGAGAAGATGACGGTGATATCTCTAACGTTACTACATCCCTCGCATGCTCTGTAAGGCTACACAAGGCGATCTTTTAAACATAAAAAAGACTGAATATATACCGATATGTTTATTTTAGCTGCCCGCACCTCGGGATAAGCACATCGTGACCCAGGACCAGAGGAACCGACACTGCGCGGTCTGTATCTCTGAAAGGGTAACTTTAACCTTGAGTTTAAGGGCTAGGTATTGACTATCCCTTGTCACCGCGGGTTACCAGCCCAGAATGTGTCTTTAGGTACTAGGGAAAGAAAGCACCAAGGAAAGGAGTGCTATGTCAAAAAGCAACTAGGAGACAAAAAAGACTGCAAGAATTTTTTTTAAAAAGCGAGAAGCGAAGGGCGCCAGAGCGGACCGCAGCCCCTGAGGTGCCCACACGACCCCCCCGGATGCACAGCGAGTCAGGGCTGAGGGACAGTGCGCACAGGGGAGGGCACAAACCGGGGGCGACCCCCTGAGGAACCCCCACACCCCCAGAGCAGCCCCTGTGCTTACCGACGAGGCTCTGCGCGGCCCTGGCCACCGGGAACATGATGAGAGCCGAGCGCGTACCCTTGACGCCGGTGAAGAACAAAATGGTTGCGGCGGAAGTGGCGGCGCGGCGGGGGCCTGTGGGTAACGCCGGGCTCCTCCTCGCTGCGGCAGAGCTCCGCGGCCGGGCCGGGCCG
>VZUA01030973.1:0-12502 GCA_013401035.1 Horornis vulcanius
CTTCAATTTATTACTTTATTAAGTAGTGAAATCAAAGATTAAAATGGCATCTACAGCACATAGATAACCAGATTGTGAAAAATGGAACTGTATGGTTTCAAATTTATGAAAATAAATACTTACATTTAAGTAAGTGCAGTAGTTTAATTCTTTAGACACCATTTTAATTTGTAGTTTATTGGCGATTATTTTTCTTCATTTTAAATCAAATTGCTTTCTGTAGGGTGAAGTTGAGAAATAATNTTCAATGGTTGCCTTGTTCTAAAATTTTTATTTCTGCTCAATGTTCTTAGAGGGTAATTAACAATTAGTGGTCAATAATATGGAAGATTTTTGCAAATTCTAACACTCATTAATCTGAGCTGCTGTTCTCAAGAACTGGAAATTTCAACAAAATGGAGAGGAGGACCTGTGTCCCAGTAGGTAGTAATATTCTCTTATGTGACTTGGACAATAACCACAGCTTAATTTCTGTGATTAAGTGTTCTTAATCCTTACCAGAAGCTTGTGATATAATAAGGAAAAGAGGAAATTCTGTAATAGTGATGGAACAGAAGTTACTCAATGTAAATGCTAATTTCTTGGTTTGTATTAGTGTTAATAGCTGCACTGAAAACCCCCAAACCAAATTGCTACTTTGTACAGTTTTATGCGGAACAAGAGCTGTCCATCATGCATGGAGGAAAAAACCCCTAACAAGTGTTTCTGCATCTAAAATCCATCAGTCAGGACTTCTTTGGTTGTTCCTCACCACTCCAGTAAAAAAGGAGGACAGAGATGGAAACAGTGAGCAGGATTTCAACTGACAATTGTTTTTGTCTCCATTGCTGTCATTTCCAATTCTGCAAAAAGCCTGAACACATCCCTACTTTTGTACGTTCAACTACTGACTTCAGAGTGAGATAAAGTTTAGTGCATGCTTAAATGCTTTCTTGAACTGGGGCCAAAAGCTGCTGCTGCTACTAAAATCAATCCCAGAGGGAATGTTGCGTCTTTCATTGCTTCCTTTTTTGTATATGAAGATACAGGCTCCATAAACCTTTGAAAATATGGTAGAATTTGATAAATGTTACCTGCCTTGTTTAAAGTAGAATGGAATTGTTGGATGATAGTGCATAAAGTACACGTTATCCTCCTTTCTCTCCTGTCCATATGTGTGCTCTTTAACAATCATTACTAGGTGGAAAGTGTAGAATAGCAAGAGAATCACTGAGCCAGTCTGTGGTTTGTTTCTGTCTGCTGCAGGCATAGCCTGTAATTGTAAAAGGCAGCAAAATAAAATGAGTTTGGGTGTTTTCTCCTGTTCTTTCCTGCTTCAAAACTGTTCAGAAGCTTGCTTCTTTCTTTGGTAGAAATCTTCATTCAAATGTTTGCTGAAGTGTGACTTGCCTTGAGCCTCTTTGTTCTTTTTGATTTACTCAGGCAAACACACACACATGTGCAAACACACACCCCTCTTCTGGGACTATTGACTTAACCCTGCATATTTGTAGAGGAAACAAACCAAAACAAGACCAGTGCACAGTATTCATAAAATTCATCCCATTGGCAGTGCAGATAGCCACTGTGATCTGTCAGTTGATCACCTTTTATTTCTCTTGCAATACATGGGGCAGTTTTTAATATGAAACGCTTACTGGGTAGCTGTTGCTGGTTAAAACCCAATGTGCTGTCTGTGAGAACAGCTCCAGATCATGCTACCAGTGTTAGATGTACTGAGGCATAGTGACAAATTAACCACTGCCTTGAATAAGGGCCTGATGATGCTTTCTTCTTTTTTTGGACTACAGAGCTCTTCTGTATCTCCCTCAGCCAGTTTCAGAACAGCAGAAAAGCACAGGAATTCAACAGATTATTCTTCAGATAGTAAAAAACAGAAAACAGAAGAGAAGGAAATAGCAGCTCGATATGTGAGTAAATTCTCTACATTGTGCATTGTTGAACTTTAGTATTCCTCTGTAATTTCACCTGATTTTTGCTGCATAACTTATTTTAAAATTAGGGCCAAATTTTAACTGATTTTTGCTCCCTACCTCTAGTGTCTCTGCTGGATTAAATGTTTTGGTGCTGCATATGATTGATACTGTTTTTAACAATATAAATACAAACCACCTGGAAGCTGTGTTATAATAGTGCTGAGCTTTAGTTAGGCTGGTATTTGTTAGTGAAGTCTACCTTGACTCCACTTCATAGTTCAGATGAAGATTTTCATCCCATGTCCTCCTCAACCAGTATGAAAACTGGGAAGAATGCCAGAGTTGTAGCAACCTGCTAAGAAGCTCTATAGGTGGCCCAAAGACTATAATTGTATTACCACATAAAGTTTGGTAAAAGCAAATGGTGCACTGCAGATTTGTAAGCAGCCTTCCTCTGTTTTCATAGTTATTAATAGACATTGGGATATTAAATAAAAGTTTTTTAACACATTGTGATTTGTCATTGCAGGACAGCGATGGTGAAAAGAGCGATGACAACTTGGTAGTTGATGTTTCCAATGAGGTATACACAATGGTGTTTTTTCTACCTTACCATCTTCAGTGGTTTCTGTACATATTGGTTTTATGAATAGGATTATGGCATTTGAGGAACTTCATAGAGGAACTTGAAATGCCTGAGGGAATCCAGTCGTATCCTCTTTGTTTAGAATACAAATCAGATCTGAGACGCTTACTTCTGCAAAGTACTTCTTGTTTCTCCTATGAACAAAAAGTCCTCTTAAGATATTTGAAACCAGCCCAGCACAACAGAGGGGGGGTGCAGCTTGTAAGTGTCTGTCTTTTCTTTCACTTTGGCCATGACTTCATGTGTGAACCTTATCAGGTCTGCCAAACGCATTAAATCTTTTTAATATACCACTTGAAAAAGGATACTTACTTGCCTATTTCAATATCTATATTTTTTGGCGTTATTTTTCATGGTTTAATGACATCAAATTTAAAGAGTTTATTTTTAAAAAAATTGTCCTTCACTATCCCTCTCAATTTTAGAACTGTATCAGCTAAATCAATTAAAAATGGAAGGAATATGTCACTTCCTATGACAGATCTTCATTCCAAATTGGGGATTGCTGAAGACAAGAGCCAGTGACAAGAGCTAGTGGCTAGCATGAAGTTTCTTTGCTAACCCATGTTCTTGATATTTAGGATCCTTCTTCTCCCCGTGGGAGCCCAGCACACTCTCCACGGGAAAATGGCTTGGACAAGACTCGACTGCTGAAAAAAGATGCACCAATTAGTCCGGCTTCTATTGCATCCTCCAGCAGTACTCCTTCCTCCAAATCCAAAGAACTTAGCCTTGTAAGTGCTACAAAATGCTTCTGACTCCTAATCATAGGATGAAATACATGCTTACCAAACTTCTGTCTCGACAAAGTTTGTATTTCCACAGCTGTCAATAAAGCACTGTGAAGCATAAATTTAATATTAGTTTAATTTATCTTTTCAAGGGAGTCCAACGAAATAATAAAGTCCACAGTCTTTTTTTGGGATAGGAAGAGGTTATTTCCACTGGTGGTGTGAGTAGATGATAGACATGGTGTTCTGAGAGATATTTTTCTCCTCCCCCATATGAAGAACTTTTATTCTGGGAATAAATAAAAGTACACAGGGGTTTCTTGAGCTGTTTTCCTGTGCTGTGGTTTATAGCAAATTCAGTTCCTTGCTTGGATGTGATTTGGTTGTTAGCTTTGTTTGAATTACCAGGCTATATACAACAACAATAATTTTTATTTTCTATCTAAAAAGTAATCTGTCATTTACAAGAGCCTTCCTTGACTTGCATCGCAAATCATAATGCAAAAGAAAAGAGCTGCCTGCAAGGGGTGTTCTTCCCTTTCCTGTTTGTGGCCACATTTAATCACCTACCTGAGCTGCACAGTAATTCCCCTCTCAATTCTTCACAGGGCAGGGTATGCAATTATTTAAAGAAATAAAATAAGTAAAAAAAAAAAAAAGTAAAGCTTAAAGTGAATGTAGTGCTCAGGAAAGGTGATGGAATGACAGGTTCAGACCTGGGAATCAGTGGTGTGTCTGATGAACAAACCTGTCACAAGAGCAGCACTGCACAGTTGCTGACTTTATACCTGTCACTGTCTTCATCTTGAGTTTCTAGCACCACACTTCAGTATGAGTAGTTGGTCAGTATGGGGATTTTTTTCTGCCCTTCTTGTCCATCCCTCACAGAAAAACATAATGGGAGCAGATCCATGAGCATAGTGAGACCACTGGCGGATTTCACATATGCTGCCAGTTGTCAGATGGCAGTGATTTTCAGTCATTTACCTCATTCTGAATCATACAGATTCTCCTGATGAGAAAAGCTGTGAAGGCTGTAGTTAATTACCAAGGCCATTCTATGTTTTTTCAGTGTCTTTGCATCTTTTCTTCATTGCCAGGGACTGTTGTAACCCAAACCCAGAAGATAATATCACTAATATCACTAATTCCTAGCTATAAACGTAAAATAGTTTTTTATCTTTAAAATAAAATAGTATTTTATCTTTATCTTTTTACTTCTTGGGATTAGAATGAGAAATCTACCACTCCTGTGTCTAAATCAAACACCCCAACTCCACGGACTGATGCCCCAACTCCAGGCAGCAACTCCACTCCCGGACTGAGGCCAGTGCCCGGCAAACCGCCAGGTGTGGACCCAATAGGTTAGTGTCCATATATTTTGGTGGTGTGAAACAGTGACTATTTGTCCCTTATCAGGCTCCCTTTCAATCTGTAATGACAAGTCAGTATGTTACAGATGCTTAAACTGGCTGCTAAGCTGGTTCTTCAGCACTGTAATACAGTGTTGTGTGGCTTTCCTTGGCTGGCTGGCTGGCTGGCTGGTTGGTGTGGGTTATTTGTGGGTTTTTCCAAACTTGTGTTTCGTCTGATGGCTCTGGAAGCCTCTGTGACTTCTCACTTTTCCTGCCTCTTCTTATAGCTTCAGGTTTAAGGACACCTATGGCAGTACCATGTCCTTATCCTACTCCATTTGGTATTGTGCCACATGCTGGTATGAACGGGGAGCTGACCAGCCCTGGAGCCGCCTATGCTGGTCTACACAATATTTCCCCTCAAATGAGTGCAGCAGCTGCAGCAGCTGCTGCAGCAGCAGCTTACGGGCGATCTCCAGTGGTAAGTGTTTGCCGTTCGTGCATTTAGTTTTGAGAGCTGTTTATATTAAGTATAAGACCTGTGGGGTTAACTCTAGTTCACTCACTTTGTGGTTTGGGGAGTATGCTGTGGAGAATATGAATTAAACTGTCTTCCTTTGCCTAACTCTTACTTTAATACACCTTTTTGTTTTGCTTGGGGAAAACTATAGGTTGGTTTTGATCCACATCATCACATGCGAGTCCCAGGCATCCCTCCTAATCTCACAGGCATCCCAGGAGGAAAACCGTGAGTATCAAACATTCAGCTTTAAAAGTCAATCATCTGTTGGAAGTCATGTTGCCTTGCTGGTTGGAATTCCCCTTAGCTACTGAAAACTATTGTGTGAATAGAAATAAGAATAGCTATTCAGCAAGAGCAGGAGAATCACTGTGTAATCTTAAAGTTGCATTTGTAAATTTGTTTTGAAGACTAACAGCAGTTGACATGGACTGGCTGATACAAAGTAAAGGAGACAGAAATAAATGGAAAAAGGAGATGAACTTCAAAAGGAGATGAACTTGGTTGTTTATGGAAATGCAAGCTGGAATGGGATCTTAGCTTTCCATCTCCACTGTACTCTGCTTCTCAATTTAAAAAATATTATTTCTTTGTTCACAAAAGCCTTGCAATTATTTGCAAGCTTAGCAGCTGTGTGCAGAAAAAAGAATGCTGAAATGTTTTGTTTGATTGAAAATACTGGAAAGAATTATTTTATGATAATATTCAGATTCATCCTTGATGGAACTGACCTGTATAATGTGACCTGCTTTACCAGGCTTTTTTGTGTTGTGAGCCTTGGAAGAATTACAGAGACGAAGAACTCTGCTTGCATTCCTCTTGAGGTAGAGAGGAGAAAAACTAAAGCAACTGTACAAACCATATTGATCCAGGTTTTCTTTAAGGTTCATCCAGTTCCACTTCCTTGTGGCACTTGTGTGAGATTGCGACCAGTTCATACTGGAGAGAGGTCAAGAGGTGTTTGTGCCAATCTTTCTCAAGCTCTTTTATGTGTGAACATGTTTGTGTAGGAGTGGTTGGAGTTAGTCATGCATTTGGATTTGTGTGAGTAAATGCATACACTTACCTGCCAGTGAGCTTGCAGACACACAGGATTAACAACATATGGTGACAAGTGATCAGGCCTAGTGCCATAACTCCTTGTGTACATGTCACACAAATCATAAGCCAGGGCCAGATCTTTCAGGCATCGTACACTGGTAACCACCTTAATTTACTTTTCTGCTAGTTGTGCCACCCTGTTAGGTGAATGCATAAGGCAGGTATGGAAGTAGATGTATAGCAGCTTGCAGACCAGCTGTGTGCATTAAAAATTCTGTGGGACACAGATCTTCATCCATTATATACAGTGGGCTCTAAGAAATATCTTGATGTAATGTTCAAATGCTCAATGGATTTAAGTTCATCCCTGATGGAGTCAGTCACCTGGAAAGTGTGACTCTGGATCTACTAGGCTTTGCTTGCTGTGGTGAGAGAAATGGCAGTTGCAGGGTTTCAGAGACTTCCCTACTTCATGTCTTAGTTTCGTTAAAAATGAGAGGAATAAAATGTGAGGCAAACTGACATCAAATCACTTAAATTCTGGTATATTTCCAAGATTTTTAACTGTTGTTTCTCTGTTGATGTCTATTTTAAACACTTAAATATAACTGTCATTTGTCTACCACGAGTGCTTGAAACTTTTAAAATCTGTGGTTCTTCTAGCATGATTATAATGATTTCGTCTTGAGTGTGATAGTTATCACATCTTCCACGATTTTTATTTTTTCATTTGCTCCTTTTTTACCTTAGAGGGAAATTTGTGTAATTTGTAGCGCTGTTGAGTGTCCTGAAAAGGAGTGGGCAGCATATGCTACATTCAGGATCTGGCCCCTAATAACTCTCTTTTTGCTTTGGTATTGTATCAACTTTTGAACATCGTACAGTGTATAAATACTGAAAGATAGTATATAAATAGGAAAGATAGCTAATGCATTTTGTCCCACTGAAAATTTCTGATCTAGTGTTAATGCATTATGAATCTTAAATGACAAATTCAGTAGCTTAATTGTGAATACTGCCTTCTTTAGTCACTTCAAAGTATCAATTAAGGAAGTGAACTTAGAAAGTGTTCTCATGAAACAATTTTTTTCTGAGCTCTTGGCATCCCACCATTGTGACGATGGATTTTTCATGAGCACTATGATGATTTTTTAGGTCTAAGAAAATTAAAGTCTTCCATTAAGCATACCTTGGTATGTATAGGTAAACCCTCTTAAAAATGCTGTGCACTTGTAATAGATGTGATGTATCAGGTAGCATCTCAGAACAAGGCAATTTCACAACCTAACTGTTCTCCCTGGAAAATACTTTGAGATAAAGCTGTTGATAGGTTATTCACAGGTGGCATAAGTGGCAATCACGGAACAGATTCTTTCTCAGTGAGAGGTCTGATTTTGGCAAGAGAAATTGGGATCTGTAGCAGCTGTGTTGAGCCCACAAAAAAATCCCAAAAAAACCCAAATCCAAAACAACCCACAAAACAAAAAATTCCATTGCAGTACGTTTTTTCTGGTCTGTCATGTCAGCTGTCAAAAACTGTGCCTTGAGGACTTAACTCCTCAGTGTTGGTGAAAGTTTCACTGCACCCTTAGGTACAGGGCTGAGCAGTTTTGCTCAGGGGGCCTGGGACCCACGGCATATTCGGGACAGATTGGCAGCAGTCCAGCTGAAGCTGCCACATAAGAGTCAGTAAAGCGAGCAGCCAAATGTCCCCTGGCACTCAGCTATCCACCGTGCTCTGGCAGCAGCCAGCCAACTATTTCTGTCTTCCAGGGGGCCCTGACCCAACCTTCCTTCCCTTCTCTGCATGCAGTGATATTCCCATCCAAAATCAAGGGTGGTGTCATATAATCACTCATGCCAGAGGTCATCATAATGTGAGTTGTAAGAGCTCATTTGATTGGTGCTTGACTTTGCACATTAAAAGCTGAGCACCTATGTTTGTGCTTTGAGGGCCATGCTGTAGAAAATAAGTGTTTTCTCCTTATGTGATTAAAATATCTGATATTGGCCCAGTTGAGTAGAGCATGGTACAAATAACACCAAGGTCATGTGTTCAGTCACCATACAGCTATTCTCTTATGAGCTGGACCCCACAATCCTTGAGGGTCCCTTCCAGCTCATAATATTCTGTGAAATATCTGTGAAAAAATTCAGCTGAGGGTACAAACTGAATGCCTGCAGTGGAAGCACATCTTTGATTCTCTTTTCCTAAACAGGCTTGAAGTAAAACTCTTTAAATCACCCCCTTAATTTCTTTCCCCTCAGAGCGTACTCATTTCATGTAAGTGCAGATGGTCAGATGCAGCCAGTTCCTTTCCCTCCTGATGCCCTCATCGGCCCAGGAATCCCTCGCCATGCCCGTCAGATCAACACCCTGAACCACGGGGAAGTTGTGTGTGCAGTTACCATCAGCAACCCCACCAGACACGTGTACACAGGTGGGAAGGGGTGTGTCAAGGTTTGGGACATCAGCCAGCCTGGCAACAAGAGCCCTGTCTCTCAGCTGGACTGCCTGGTAAGTGAACAGCAGCATACAACACTGAAAGAAGATAGGATGTTCTGTTAAGATTGCAGTGATTCCACTAAGGTGTAAAGGGCAAGTGGGTATTTGATTTCTGTTGTGGTATCACAGGTTGGTATTGCATTTGTAATTTTGTTGTTTCTATTAGAACTGAGGTTTAAGTGTGTTCCTAACCATGCTTGTGGGTTGTTTTCCCCCGCAATGATTCAAAACATTTTTAATATCCTAAATCTGTGGTAGGAGGAAAGATCAAAGACAGCATAGCAGATATTGTTTATAAACTTTGACATTTGCTGGCAATTTTACAGCTTGTTGATACCCTATCATGCTAAAAATTGCTGTCTTGCAGCTGTATTCTCTGAGAATATTTGGGGATCGTGTCACGTATTTTGTGTCTGTGTATGCGTATGAATGCATTGACCTGTCTTAATGTGGCAATTAAAAATATCCCTGAGTGTTATTCACAAATTATTTGAATGTGCTAACAAGATGAACTATTGTTAGCAGCTTTTCTCTTGTCATTTACCAGTTCTTGGTGAGATGTTGCTGCTTGTTACTGAGGCAGTAAAATGAGAACTGTGCAGCACGTGTAGACTTATAATGAATTACTACACAAGTTGCTACACAAATGAGGAAAATTGCCCAAATATTTTCCTCTGACATCTCCTAGATAGTGGCAGCAAGTCTCACTGGAATGGGAAGGGGGAAAGTGTGCAGGGGATTTGGTACTCCCCCATGCTGAGAGGATAATGTGATGAAATAAACAGAGTATGAAAATACAACTTTCTATACCAGCTGTCAAATTCAGCTATCTTGAATTGTTTTGGGCTGGGTTCAGGTCTTTGCGTTTTGATGCTAATTAAGATTAAATATCTCTCACTACCGAATTTTGTAGATGAAGTTGAAGTACTTCCCTAATGTCATGTAATTTTCTGGCATTAATACACTTTATCATTGTCATACGTATAAATGGCTCATTAAAACCAGGAGGGAATACAATACTTTTATGGATTTCTGCTCTCATGTTAATGCTGTTTTCTTTCCTCATGAGTAATCTCTTGATGGCTTCTGTCTCCACAGAACAGAGACAACTACATCCGTTCCTGCAGATTGCTCCCTGACGGCCGCACCCTGATTGTTGGTGGGGAAGCCAGCACGTTATCCATTTGGGACCTGGCAGCTCCAACTCCTCGCATCAAGGCAGAGCTGACATCTTCTGCACCAGCTTGCTATGCCCTAGCTATCAGCCCTGATTCCAAGGTCTGCTTCTCTTGCTGTAGCGATGGCAACATTGCAGTGTGGGATCTGCATAACCAGACTTTAGTAAGGTAGGCTGACCAAACTGGACAATCAGGTTGTGAAGAATTATTTACATACAGCCATAAATGTGCTTTTGCACATATATTCTATTTTCTCTACGTATAGATGCTTCTAGTATTTTGTTGTTCAGCATAGCCATAATAATACCTTGACAAAAATCTGTATGATTATTTATAGGTTTTGAGAGTTTCATTGTTTCAGGCCTTTTGATCTGCCCATAACTATAGTTCCCTAAATACCAGCTGATGTCAATACTGTCAATACTGCAATACACTGTTCTCACTCTAATCTCTTTAATCAGAGATCCAGCAAATATGTCTTGGGTAAAGATATGTGTAAATTTCTGCATTGCATACTTAGGCTTTCAGGAGTGTGAGTTGGTGCTCAAGTTTAAAAGGTGGTCACGCAGAGCTTCTCTGTGCACTGCACTGTGCATATGTTGTTACATGTAATATCAGTGTTGCATGTAAAGTCAAGCTTTTACTACCTAATGTTACCATTTAGACTGCTTTTTTTTTTTAACTTTAGTGACCTGCACATTTTTCTTAAACTGAGGTAATTTTGCTGATTATGCTACAGTCTTCTGGGGGAAATGACTATTTTGAGTAGTGGGTATCTGTGATCTTCCAAGCTAGAAGCAAGAACTCTGTATATACAGTAGATCAATAGTAACAAAGCATTGCCTTTAGGATCATGGTAGAATCTGTTGATATGGCATTGGGGACAGCCTTGGTCAAGCTCTTGANGGAAGACAACTACAGCAACATGACTTCACATCACAGGTTCAATCTCAGAACCTTTGGCATGTTAACAAAATTTTCTCATTTTTTTTTAAAACAAACACTTCTACTTTTTTTCTCCTTTATAAGCAAAAAAGCAGTCTCAAAGAGAACTCCAAAGAATTTCTCACTTACTCTCATATTTCATACTCTCATTTTTGGGTTGTGGTTTTTTGCTTTTGGCAGCTAAATGTCTATCTGGATTATGACTGTTTGACAGATTAGTACCTCTCCCATGAGAGTAAGGGAGAATCGGTTTTATAAAACAAGTGCCAGATTAAAGTGTTCCTCTCTGAAATCTGTTCCCATTTCTGTAGATTCAAGTTCAAAAATATTTTATGAAAATATTTTTAAATGCTGTCCGATAAGCTTGGACATTAATTTTATAGTTTGATTCAGTACTTCACTATTGAAGTTTTAATAACATTTAATAGCATAGTTTTGCAGCTGTGTTTGCATGAACTAATTTATCTTGATTACTGTAGTAATTGAATTATCGTGTTTTTAAAACTGCAGTAGACCGAAAATGTGAGTTTGCATAGTGCTAACAGTGTAGCAAGGGTCAGTTTTGAATATCTCAAGCTCATTCCTTTACTGATTGGAGCATGTGCTGTGCTAATTACAGATCTTCTCACTGGGCTATTGTCCAACTGGTGAGTGGTTGGCAGTAGGAATGGAGAACAGCAATGTTGAGGTGCTGCACGTTACTAAGCCAGACAAGTATCAGCTGCATCTTCACGAGAGCTGTGTGTTGTCACTCAAGTTTGCTCACTGTGGTAAGCAAATCTTTCTATATCAGTGTTTTCCATCACGAAGATTTCATTCAAGGTTACCTTTAAATGAAAGTGCAATATTAAACTACAGAGTATAGTTAAAAATTAAGTATTAAATTGAAGTATTAAGATTATTTAAAAAACTCTATACGACTGCTTTTTTCTGTGTGCTGCTTATTTTGTGATGGAACATCACAGTGCAACAAGATGAAAATGCTACTGTTCTTCGGATATGTGTGAATTCTTTGTTACTACAATCATCTGTTTCTTGAGGTGTATGCCTTGAAAACAAAATGCAGCCATAACATTTAAACAATCTGTTGCAGGCAAATGGTTTGTAAGCACTGGAAAAGATAATCTTCTTAATGCTTGGAGAACACCTTATGGAGCCAGTATATTCCAGGTAATAATCTCCTAAAAGCTGTTTTGCACATATATTACAGTGCAGTAGAGCTGCACATCTTAGGGTCTGTCAGTAGCCTAAGGAGTTTTCAGGTGGAAATGCAGCTAATTACTGTAGTCCTTAAAGAATTTGTCTGTAATTAGAGAAAGAAATGCTTTTGTCCTTTCTACTGTTTCACTAATTCATCTCTTACAGTAAAGTAGCCCTTTAAGCCAAAACTGTTCTTAATACCCTTCTTTCTCACCCTCTTCTGCATATTGGTGAAATACAGTATCCAAATCATGTCATCAGGTGAATGATCACTGGAGGTCCAAAGTGTAGCTAAACCAGTGAAAGTCATATTCAACACATGTATTTTTCTTGGATGAGATGTGTTGATGGATTGGACCAGCAGACTCCTGAGCTGAAAACTGAGGCGATGTGGAGGGGCCCACTGAAGTATAACTGGAAGCTGTAACCTATCTATAGTCCCTCTATGCCTAGTTTTAATGGCA
>VZUA01031135.1:0-5000 GCA_013401035.1 Horornis vulcanius
CACCTTGATCATCATCTCCTCCTACACAGCTAACCTGGCTGCCTTCCTCACCGTGGAGAGGATGGTGTCTCCCATCGAGAGCGCAGAGGACTTGGCCAAGCAGACGGAAATCGCCTATGGCACCCTGGAAGCTGGCTCCACTAAAGAATTTTTTAGGGTAAAAAGGAAACTTTAATGCAAACGTTTTTCTTAGCTTCTTGTTTGACAAGTCCTCCAGATCCGTCCTTTCTCACCCTCAACTCAGGTCTGGGTTTTTTTTTGTTTGCTTCCCCTCACCATGTTTCAGCCTGCCAGAAGATTGGCAGTGACTCCAGTGCATGTGATATTCTGTAGTTGTGAACTCAAATATGGAATATCCGTGTGCTTCCCCACGTTACCCTGGAGCTTCTCTGAGCAACTCCAAATGAAACCATCTCCAGATTTCCAGCTTGGTTTGCTCTTGGTTTATCTGCAAAATCACTCCGTACACAAATATGGGCCAGAAAATCAGGGATTGATCTGGGCCCTGGTGCAGAAGTGGTAACACCCTGTTACCCCTTTTGGCTTCCTCAGCCCGTGGTGCGTGGGTGTGTGTTCAGTCCAAGCTGGAAATCTCAGGGGGCACCCAAACCTCTGTTAACGCTTCTGTTGGGTTTCTGCTGTCCTACACAGCGATCCAAAATAGCAGTGTTTGAGAAGATGTGGACATACATGAAGTCAGCCGAGCCCTCCGTTTTTGTGAGGACGACGGAAGAGGGGATGATCCGGGTGAGGAAGTCCAAAGGGAAGTATGCATACCTCTTGGAGTCCACGATGAACGAGTACATCGAGCAGCGGAAGCCCTGCGACACCATGAAGGTGGGAGGTAACTTGGACTCCAAGGGCTATGGTATTGCAACGCCAAAGGGGTCTGCGCTGAGGTAAGTAGCTTGGATTTGCTTCCTTTTGCCAAACCACCCAGCAAATCAATGTATGCACACAGTCCAATCTCCATTGCCATGTTAATCACGAAAGCTTGGGGCGGGGAGGTGGAGGAAAAGAGGTGTGACCACTCAGTGGGATGTGCAGGGAAGTAAAATGCCCGGCTCCCACTGAGCAGCAATGGGAGTGTCTAATTCTTCAAGCCCTGCATTTGGAAACTGGATCCTGGCCGATCCACTTGCTATGAATGTGTCTGCTGTATGAGGTGATGGCAGGGGGCTGCTGTGCTGTAACCATTGGTTTCACAGAGCTTTATCCGGAAGGGACGCTCATCCTGTGCCATGTGAACTGCACAGCTTTGCAGAGTATGGGATTACCCTGGCTTGGATCCATGCTTGCAGAGGGAGTTCTCATGGGGAAAGCATTTTGGTGTTTCCTAAAATGAAATGCTGGTTGGAAGAGGTGGGAAGTCCATTTTGAAAAGCCCTGCAAAGGGTGGGCATTTGTATTCCCTGAGTCAATTCAGATCCCAGCAAGCACCAAATTTATAGCAAGTCCAAAAGGGTTTGCAAGCAAACATTGCATTTCTGAGACCAGACCTGCAGCTGCCATGGGCCTTTGCCTACTGGCCTGTGAAGTATCTTCAGAGACCTTTCTTTAAAAAGAAGTACTCTTTAAGAGCACAAACCCAGCCCTGAGTTAGTAGCAGAGCCTGGGCACTGCATACAGCCACCCTCCTGGGCATGAGCATCCATCGTGAAGATTGACCTGCTCAGAAGAGCATTGCCACAGTCCCCAGACTGGTATTGTGATCTTGGACATGTCAGGAGTGTGGTTCCTTTTGGCAGCAGCCGTGTCAATTCCACACATTACGATCATGAGGGACATGAGTTGCAGTGGTTTAGTGAGCCATTAGATTACCAAACCAAACCATTAGATTACCAAACCATTAGATCTCAGGACCTGTAACATTAACTAATCAGAATGCTACTCCAATGTATTTATTTAATTATTGAGTTATTTATTAATGAAGGCATATTGACCAGAAGTCTATGTGTGGCCTTATAGTTGTTTGCAAACATAACCCAGTGCAGAGACATTTAATCCATGATCTCTGGATTTCTAGAAACCAGATTATTACCAGATGACCATTTGCAGAAGGATCTGTCTGGTCACACAGTGCCCAAGCCAATGCCAGCCCAAAGAATCAAAGGTTATCAACTGGTAGTGGATAAGAACCAAGGATTTTGATTACTACAATTCTTATGTCAGCTCACACTCAATTCAGCACTTCCCATATCAGCAGTATCTTTAGAAAAGCTGATGTGACCCCCTGCACCACCAGTGCACATGGTCCAGAAAGCAATTCTTGCATCCAGTGCAGTTCAGGCTCTGAAATGACTCAGGTTCCTCCAGCTCAAGGTGGACATATTCTCACAGCTTTGAGATGCTTTCTGTTGCACACTTCCCAGTGTTTGTTTACAGTCTTCCAAATATGGAAATTAGGATACAGGGCTGATTCTACTTAATTAATTATTTATTTAAACATCAGTCTTGGATCTTAATTTTGATATTACAAAAACAAACAAACAGGAACATCCTACCTGTCTTGTAATTTTTGGCATGTGAAAGAGACATTTTTCATACTTCTAAGAAAAATAAACCACAAGAAAGAAAATCGCATCAATCATTTTACTTTTGCAACTCCAAACATCCCTCTGCTAGGCATGACTCCAAAAATTTCTAACATTTCTTTCTGTTTCCTCTTTTTCATCCTGGCTGCATGTAGAACAAATTTCTTATGGGCCTAATGGCAAAGGAGGAATGCTTGATTTTCCATCCGATGGTGTTTCTTTGGAACAGTTCCTGTCCATTTTTTGTCCCATTGTGTCTGTTTTGTTCCTGTCGTTTTAACTGTTTTAATCTCAGTAGTTCCCTACAGTCCTCATGTAGTGTCTGTTTTCCCCCTGGGGTCCTGCACGTGAGAGGTTGCCCTGAGCAAGGTGACGTTCATGAGGCGTCTGTCCAGCACGGTCATCCTGTCTCTCACTCAGTCTCCATCCTCACTCACTTCCATCCACAGAGTAAAAGCTCTGAACCAAGATTACAGGAGGTTTGTGACCCAGGTCTGTCTTGCATCAGGTGTGTTTCAGAAGCTGGGCATTGTAGCTAGACCAGTTTTCCTGTGTTTAGGATAGCTGGTTAGGAATGAATCCTGGAGAGACACTACAGGAGCATTCACCATATATTTTTCTTGCTTCTACGTGGGCAAACAATGCCAAGATGTTGCTACAGATAAATGAAAACAAGGTTGATAATCCAGAAATAATTCTACAGGTGGTAGTAGATGCAAACAGCCCTTTCAGAAGATCAGTTTGGTCTTTTAGACTGATAGAAGAAATTACTTCTTCCTGCTAGGTTAATCTGGCTTTGAATATCTTTTGGTCTCCAGATGTTAAAATTTAGGCATGTCTGAGAAGGGCAGTACTGGGAGGGCAGAAAATTCACCTTTCAACACCAGCGAGTTTAAGCTGTGATCCTGCCTGACATGAGATTGTCACCCTGCTGCAAGGTGGAGGCACACCCATCAGCAGTTCTTCTCCACTGCTGGACAAGTGATCAGAAAGAGGGAGAAAAGCCAAATTATCCAAAACAGGGTAAAGAAAGCCCAAGAAATTCCCTGTAGGTCTGGACTCAGGGACTAGAGAGGTTTTTGAGATGGCAATCTGTGAGCGCAAGTTCTTCAGAGCAGCTATATTGACATTAAAGTTCCATAAAACAGAAGTCAGCTTTCGTAGGGTCTATGAGTAAACACAAAATGTTCCCTGTTAAAAACCCACCCTCATTCAGGACCCCAGACTTTTCAGTCTTCCATCAAAATACAGTCAAGATGCAGTACAGCCTGTTCTGTGTTCTCACTGGGAGCTGGAGAGACAGTTAACTGAAATGAAGCTTCCTAGGAAAGAAAATACATAATGTTCAGCACATGGCCCCCAAAATCATACTGTTGATAATGTGCTCAGGGAAACAGCAATACATTTACTTTGTTAACACCTTGTACCCACATTGAAGCTGAAATGTATTTTGGCTCATTAGTTAACTAATTTTTCACAGATGGTTCAGGCATCAGAGTGCTAAGTAACCTGTATTCTGTTATAGAAGACAGAATAATTATGATTTACTTAGTGTCAGATTCTTTCTGGATCTACACTCACATGTTCCCATTTGCTTTAAATACAACCAAAATCATGTTCTGATCAAAATACTGTTAGAGCTGAAAAGGGAAAATATTCAGCCACCTTCAAATCTACAACTTTGCCTTCTCTTGGACTGGTAGCAAGCTTGACTGCTTCTGGATTTTGCTTTTTGAAGGCTGGATTCTGCCTGAAGGAGGCTCCCAGTCCTTGTGAAGGCTTCAATGCTCAGATGGAATCCCAACAGGCAGAGCCATGGCAGGCTCGTGGAGGTCAGCACATTCCTCTTGCTCACAGTCAGGCTCATTTCAGAACTGCAATAGAGGAGAACAGCCCCCTTGGAGAGGGTTTCTTGGTGTGGCACAGAGCACAAATTCTGAGATGGGAGCTGCAAGGTCCTTGGTCTTTTTAAAGACCTGTGTTATTGACATTCAAGCTGTGCTGATGTGCGGTTCATCCCTCCACCTCTTCCATAATTTTTAAAGCCCTCTCATGTTTGTGCCTTGCTGTGATTAGTTTTGTACTTTTTCATGCAATGTCAACACCAGCATTGCACCTGATACTCAGCACCCAGAAAGAACTGTGCCCATGTGCAGAGCCTGTAAAACTCACCACTGCACATGCTGTGTGGAGGTGCTCCCTCAGATGTTCCCCACTGGAGCAGTGGGATGTGAACAGGTCTGAAGGCAGACTGCAGCACAGCTTGGCTTTGTAAGCTGTCCTAAATCCAGATCACTGGTCTTCTTTCTGAATGGTAGAGCCTGCCCAGCATGAGACTCATGCAATGTTTTCTATAACTGGGGAGATGTGTCTATGAAACATTGCATCCAAAAGTCCCAGGTGTTCTGAGGTTTGTGCATTTTAATGGTGATGCAACCATCCCATGACCTGTTGGCAACATGGCAA
>VZUA01031135.1:7500-23204 GCA_013401035.1 Horornis vulcanius
AGGTATTAAAGATATTCAAATTTCATGAGAAGGGGGAAATTTCTACGAACAGTTTTTTGGTAGGTTGTCATATTTTATTCCACCTGGCCTAATTGTCTGACTCTCACCAAATGCTTTATTGCATTGTAAAGCATTCTGGGGCTGACAGACGTTATTTGAAATCAAATACTGCTCTTCTCTGCAGCATTCCACATTTCCAAGAATAACCCTTCTATAAGACATGCTATACAATATGGCATGGGTCCCACTCAGGCAAAAGTCTGATTGACTTGTAGAGCGCGTGTATTTTTGCAAGGTAACCAACTGAGCAGTAGTCACCATATGAATGAAAAGTAATCACTTCTGCTGGGAAACTGAAGCCATGACACAGCTTCCATAATTCCTTCACCACGAGCCTGCATGCGTCAGTGCCAGAGAAATTCCATAACCAATAAAAAGCCCATGAGGAAATGGATGTGAAATCAGTTTAGCTTAAAACAAAATCCCTACAATACTTTGCTCTATCACTATTCTCTTGGGGAAAAAAATACAAAGAAGTAGGTGTAGGGCTTTGTTCCACACAGTAGGGTAACCAATAGGGACAGAAAGAGAAGGTTTGGGACACATGGGTTTATGTGGATCATATGACCTCAATATTGATCACATGTTATTTACATGTGCTTGGAAAACGCTGTCACACTCATGTGAATCACATGTGAATAAACGAGATTGGATCCTAAAGCCATGAGAGCTGCTTGAAACTCCATGTGTGAAATCAGTAGGCACAAACCTTAAACCACGTAAGATTTTTGTGGGAGTGGAAGATCACAGTGAAGAATCCTGGCTGTTACACAAAAGGATCTCATCTCTTGTCCTTGCTCAGTGTCTGCACCATGCCTGCAACAGAAGTGTGTCATGAAACATCAGAGAAATCAACATAAACATCACCTGGCCCCTCTCCCACCTACAGCAAGACCAAGAAATTTCATTGCTCACTTGTTCTCAACTGCAGCCAGGCAAATGTGCCCATCTATTGCCCAGCCATTGCCCACCCAAGTTCTATCCATTTTTGTCTCTTGGGCTCTTTTGCACCTACTGTAAACAAGCTGAGCTGCCCTGCTGCTGCATGAGCATCCCCCTCCTTTTTCCATGGTGCCCACAGTCCAGGGGTGAGGCAGGGCAGGCAGGGTTGGTCACCAGCCCAGCATCCTCCCTGCTGCCCATGCTGGGCACAGACCCCTTCAGTACAGGCTGGAACACTCACCTTTCCTCATCAGCCAAGGTCCAGAGCTAAGCTGGAGATGTTGGAGGCTGTTTCATATTTTTTCTCACACAGCCATGATAAAACCTTCCCATTTCTGTCTACTGTTGAGCTTAGCTTAGTTTGCAGTTGGAGGATTTTCAGAATGATAAATGGATGCTTATGGAGAGAGGTGAGGGTCTAGCTGGATGTAAGGTTTGTGCCCAAGGTTTTTAGCCAGACACTAGCAAAACTTCTGGTGTTTCCCAGGCTAATTTTTGTTGGTCTCAGATGATGTTCCATGCCTGTACTGATTTCTGTGCATCCTGGTTTCAATCTGTTCACTTATGTATTGCCCACCAAGTTTTTCATCCAGAGAAATTCCTGTGAAGAAGCAGTAAGTGCATCAGTGGATCTGAATTCAAACTCCAGAGACAAACACTCCTGTTTTGCTGAATATTTTGATATGTCATGGCATCCCACAAGGTGCTGGACATTCAATCCATGGCCCCAGCTGCCCTGCCAGACAGTGGGACATCCCAGGCAGTGTCCTGCACTGGGCAGCAGGGTCTCTGCTGCTCTTGCTCCCACTGTGACCCACAGCAGCCACCCCTTCAGACAGGCCCAGGGTTTCTCCATACACACTCACCTCCAGCACTGCACATAGCTGGAAACCATCCACCAGTTCCTGGTGCTTTCTCCCAGCTCTTCTGAGTCCCTTCAACTTGCCTCAGCAGGAGAGAGACAGACACTGTAACAGGCACTTCCCTAGAAGGACCTGATTTTGTAAACAAGCACAGGGTGGATTTTCCAGGCTATGAAATTGGCTTGCAAGGGATGCCTTGTGTTGTTGAAAAGTAATGACAAGGTACTCTAAATTTTCTGGCAGATGGATGTGATTCCTTGGGTTTTTGCAAGGCATTGGGAGAAAGGAAGTTTTTCCTAGACCAGCATGGCAAGCTGCTTTCAGGGACACCCAGGTGTGTCATGCAGTTAAAAGACATTTATCAAAGACACATTTCCCAATCCTCTTCTCCAGTGCAAGAATTTTTTTTTTGTTAAAAGGAACAAATTCTGCTAGTGCCTTGCCCTGGCTTTGCAGGAAATTGGCAGGTTTTCAAATCAAATGTCTCTTCTGCTGAGCAGCCTCATCCCCAGCCATCCATGTGCTCCTGCACATCTCCTGGCAGCCCTCTGAGACAATGCCCAGTGCTTTGTCCTTCACTGCTGAGCTTCAGGCCTTACCCCACTAAAACCTGCCCAGATTTTGGGGTAAAAGCTCAACTTCCAGAGCTGCCACCTGCTCTATGGACAGTTCATCTTCTGGAGACTGCAACAACTCAAGGTACCATCACCCTGTGCTGCCAACGGGCTCTGCTCACACCAGGTGACAGAAGGGACCAGCCCTGCTGAGAAACTGGGAAAATTTGGCCCTAATGCCTGTCAGCCAACAGGGATTAAATAATGACACAGGGGATAATGGACACAGTGCCGTGTTTGAGAGTAACAGACAGGAAGGTGCCTGGTTGCTGCAGCAACAAGGCTGGGAAGATGGGTTTTTCTTTTGGGAAGATGGGTTTTTCTTTCTCTTTTCACCTGCCAATCTTCCCCCCACGTCAGGGCTCTGCTGCTGCGGGAGACGAGCAGTGACATTTACACTCCCACTAACAAGCTGGTTCAGTGATGGGCAGCTCTGCAGGAGAGCATCTGGTGTCACAGAGCCTGAGCACAGAGGAGGGGAGTGTCCTCTCAAGCAGATAGAATAATTTGGGACTTTTTGTTATTATGAGCCTTACTGGGGCAGGATCATGCATGGAAACAGGAGCAGAGCCTCAGTGGGGCACTCAGGGCTTTTGGCCCTTCATGTGGGTCAGGTCCTGCAGCTGATGGGAGCAACAAGATGTCACTCCTGCCCAAAGAACATCTCTGCATGTCCTGCTGGGAGAGGGAAGGAAGGAAAAGGATATGAAAAGGAGGATGAGCAAGAAGTCAAGCATCACCACAGGAGCAGTTTCACTTCTCAGCCTGCTCGTGGTGGCAGGCTGTGCCATCAGCCATGCCCCTGCAGTTCAGCATTCCTCAGTGCCCCAGGAATCTGCCTTTGGTTCCCTGGGAGAAACCTTACTAAGGAAGCAGAAGTGAAGCTCAGGCTGCTTTTTCCTTCTCTGTATCTTTACCCACCACTGTGCCTCTCAATGCTTTCCTTTGCCTTCTGGATAGGAAAACATTCAATTCACCCAGATTGTCACAGTAATAATAGGAACGGCAGTAATAAGAGTAATAACAATAACAATAATAATGTTACTGCAAAGTAAATGCAAGAAAAAATAACAGCCCCAAAATGAATTGTAGTGGTGGTGCAGGAAACTGCTTTGGGTCATCTCCTCTCTCTTACTGGTTGTTTTGCTGCTGGCATGAGGACGAAAGTGGGAATTAAGAACCAGCAGCCTTTCCTGGTTGCCAGACTGCTCTGCTACTGCAGCCAGCTGAGGACATGCCTCATTGGACCATGAACCCCAAACTGGGGGTGGAAATAAATATCATGGCAAACAAACTCTGAAATGTGTGTATCCCCATGCCCAACAGAGCCAAGGAAGGCAGATTTCCTAAGGATCCATGGCTGCAAGCCAATGACTATTGTATGGATTGCACTGATCCATTTATTTGAAGGAGAGCATCAGTCAGTTTTCTCTTGTCTACAGTCTCATCCTTTTGCACAAAGCTTGGACGTTGGATATTGTGGTGATTTCCACCCTTCTGTTAAATCAAGGTGAAAGTATAGGCTGACAATTATCAATAATACACAGATAAACAGGCTGCTCCACCTGCATCCCTGTCCCCATTCCTCCCTCTGAGCAGAGAGTATGTGCTAATCAGCCACATTTCATGAAGAAGCCAGGCTAAAAGATTAGGATGCTGAGAAGGGCAGCCTCCTTTCAGTGTTTTTATCCCACCCTGAAGCTGGGGCAGCTCCTTCAGACTGAATTTTAAAGGGCAAACTACCTGATATGTTGTAACACAGTTTCCTGGGAGTAATTGCTTTGCTTTTCTATAGCTCCACTTAAAAACTCCCAGCATTTCCCAACTGGTGCTTAAAAGCACACCCAACAATCTGCAGAGAAGAGATGACTGAACAAATATACAGTCAAGCCTGGGGGAGAAACTGCATAAAGGCAGATTAGAAAAGACCAGGGAAATAATCTTTCAAATATTGAAACTGCAGAAATTACGAGGATATTTGCAGAAATCTCTCATTACAGAGAGCGCACAGGAAGCATCAAGATTGCAACCTGACCAGTGCATGAAGGCTGTACAAGGGAGAAACCCAACCTTTCCACCAGCACATGGTGACCATGATGAGGCCCTTGACAAAGTGATCAATCAGCAAGGCACAGAAAATAAGATCACCCGTGGAGTTTTTTCCAGCAACTGAAACTCAGCAGAGATGGCCCCATAACAACCTTTGCACCCTTCAGCAGAGAGCTCAGGATGGAAAGTCACTCCCCGTGGTACCAGAGCCCACAGTGGGAGCTCCAGCTGGGAAGAAGCTTGGAGCTTGCATGGGTAGTGGGTCAGATGAAGGAGAAATAGAAGAAAAAAATATATTTTTAGCATTCTTGACTGGAACCTACTTTTCTTCTAATTAAAAAAAATACCTTCTCTTCTGTTACAGGAGGTTTTTTAGTTGTGAAAATTGAGATGTTTTCATGCCTTGAGGGTTGACTTTTTTTTGCCATCAAGCTCTAATACAGAAAAAGACAGAATCCTTTGCAAAACATATTGCCTGAAAGACTGCAGCAGTGTCAGGCTGACTGGCCTGTACTGAAACCTTCCATGCTCATGTTGATGTTCCAGTTTGGACCCCTTCGGTGTCACTCCAATATCCTTTTCTGTTTCCTGAATCCCCCCCCTTCCCAAGAACTGTCGGTTGCTTCTTGTAAAACCTGCCAAGAAAAGCAAGTGAATCAACTGTCCTACGAGGGCAAGGAACAGGCTGTGCCACCCACCAGTCCATGTGTCCGTGGAGCAGCAGAGAAGAGCACCAAGAACTGTGCAGAGGCTTCATTACCAGCTGCAGACACTTCTACAGGCACCAACGTTGTCCTTTAACTGTGTGGCTTCATCTCAAATGAGCCACGTGCAATTTTCCTCCCACCTCCACAGAGCAGGGCTGGCAATGCTGCTCAGATTCAGGTGGCCCCAACAGATTTGCACTGAGCTGTTGGGCTGGACCTGGGGAATCTCCGCTGTCAAATTAGTATTGAGACAATATTGCAGAGCAGCAGCAAGCATGGAGCAGGGGTCTCTGTCTGGTTCACTGTAGAGAAAGCCTGGCCTAGAAACAGGAGCCCTGCACATGGAGCTGAGCCAGGTTTGGGATCCTCTTGCTGCCCAGATTATCCTCCCATCCCAACTCAACCTGCTCATCATGGAGGAGAAGGTTTTGAGAACTGCAGGGGGTGATATCAGGGTTAGACGTGGGAACTTGGTTTCCCTCACAGTGAAATGAGTCCTTCTGAGCTTTGTCTCTTCCCCAGAGAGCCGTGAGGATTCATTAGGCAATTGTTAAATCAGAATGTAGCTGCTGACTAAAAGTTGCAGCTCATTAATAGCCCTATTTATTGCCAACCAAATAATTAACTTAGACATGCATCAGCAGGTCTTGATTGCATATGAAATAACTGCCCTATTACATAGAAATCAAATGAGTTTTTGAGGACAGCTCAGGTGTCACCTCAACCCCAGAATCAAAAAGGAAAAGAAAAAAAAAGGAAAAAAAAAGCCCATCCACTTCAATGTGTTGCTCAGCAACAGGATTTGCGGGGGAAACAATCTAGGAATGAAGGAATGAGCATTTCCAAGAGAACAGGTTATTTCAGGCGAGACATCAGGGACAAGCAAATGTCACAGAGGAGGAAAACTTCAAATTTTTTTCTTCCTTTAATCAATAATTCAAACTAGACATTTTGGATAAAACAAGCATTTAAGCTAGCTGATTGAAAAACAGAGATTCCCAAACCTTTACCAAGAGTCACATTGCTGAGAAAATGTTTATTTGTTTGTGTGAGGGAAACGTTAGATTTACTAGACACTGAATTAAAAATTTAAAAATGCTCTTAGAAATGTCACTTGTTCATTTAAAGAGGAAGATGATGTAATGCCAGTACTGCTATATTGTGCAGCACCCTTCCCAGAGCAATTCCATATTAATTGTGTTGTTCTCCTTTCCCCGTGTGCCCTCCTTTCCCTCCCTTCTCCTTTTTCTTGCAGGACAAGACGAGTGCGCTGAGTCTCAGCAATGTGGCGGGGGTTTTCTATATCCTCATCGGTGGGCTCGGACTCGCCATGCTGGTTGCCTTAATCGAGTTTTGTTACAAGTCCAGAAGTGAATCAAAGCGGATGAAGGTGGCACCCCATTGCACGGCCTTTCACACCTTCTCTCTGATCCTCCCCCGGCTCCACAGCTGCCTTCAGAGACGGATGCAGCCCAGACCATGGGTGGAAAGCCAAGACATAGGGATGATGGAGTGACTGTGTCACTCAGCTTGCTAGAAAGGAATAGGACCATCTGAGGGGGCTGAAAGAGGGTCAGGGGGCTGTTGTGGGGAACTGGTGCAAGATCAGACACGTGGCAGAATGCTAATTCAAAACCCAGACACAGAGCAAAACCACAGCACTAGTGGCAACAGAATCACATTGAAATTCCTTAAAATTAATGAAGGCAGACTGTGGCAATGTGTGTGCAGCATGGATGAAGTGTGCTGGGGCTGGTGTGATACAGTTGCTGCAATATGGAAAAATCCCCAAACCCAGGCTCTTAACAGCAAGATAAATCTGGGGGAGTGCAGTAATGATTCACATCCTGTTGTTCCCTTTGCTGGCACCCTGCTGTCACCATTTCCAGGCTGACAACACCAATACATGCTCAGAGCATTGTTGCCCTGGAATGGATGGTGTGGACCTCCAAATTCCAGAATTATGGGTCCCCTTTGAGAGAAATTGGCCTCCAATGTCTCCTGTAATGGTTATTTTAACTCCACCCTGTCATGGTCTTGCAGAAACCGTATTTCCTATAGTCCAGGAGATCAGTTTCAGCCCTAAATTCTGGTGTGCCTGAATTTCTGAGTGTTGGGTCAAGAGTGGATTAGATTTGAGAGCCTTGGAGATAGACATTTCAGACCCTTGGAGATAGACTTCTAATGCAGCATCTGTGGAGCAAGTATATCTTGGTAATACCATTTTGTCAAAGGAGGAAGTGGGATATGTGACACATCCCTTGTCGTCCTCATCTTGAGCTCTCCCATGAGCATAGAATTTGTTATGGGCATATGAAATATACAGTGAGTTTCAAAAAAATCCAAACAGGTTTTTATTTCACTGAAACTCACCCAGAATCAAAAGGAAAATAAGCAACAGCTTCTTTGGGGTTTATGTCGCCATTTCACAGCATGCTCAATGTTTTGTCAGCAATAATAACATTTCTAATGCACTGAAAATGTGCTACAGCTCTTTTCCCATTGAGGTTCAGGGAATTCCACAGGCAAGGAGAGCTACCTTGAACACAGGGGTAAAATATTATGAACAAATAGCATCCATGGATCTGCAAAGTTTAGATTATAATTTGTGCCCACTGTAAAGCTAGGTATGGCACAAATGCACTGCAAAAAAACCCTGTCAGAATGCAATAGCTCAATATTGTTCCAGATTTATCTGTTATGGATAATTCTTCACCTGAATATCCCAGTCCAGAAAGAATGATGGTGACCTTGGAGACAGCTTGAATGCAAAGAAACCAAATTGTCTTTATCTTTTATTTGAATAGTTCTAAGGTGGTTTCCTTAGATCTCTGAAAGTGAACATTTTGGATGTATCTGGAACAGGAAGATGAAATTTGGTTTCCTGAATTAGGCTTGCATTTCCTAGTTACCTCAGTCATCAATGTAGACAAAAACATAGGCACATGCTCAAGTTCTCACATGAGGAAAGTTAAACATATGTTTGCAGTGAGTCAGAGTCCACCATGCATAACAGTCCTGGAGTAGCAATAGCATCTCTATGGGGGAAGTGTGTAAAATACCTCTGCTCAGATCCAGGATGACTGTTCTTATGTTGTAGAGTTCGAGGAGGTTTTTGGCATATGGCACTGATGCTTTATACCCCAAAATACTGCTGAAACATTTAATTTTGCATGTAGAAGAGGTATGAATGAACAGAGCAGATGCAGTGGGGACATGCAGAAAGTGAGAGTCTGAATGGAGACAAGGAAAGGGAGCACAGTAACAGAAAGGCAAGACTGGTTAATATTGTAATTTCTCCAACATTGCAAAGGACAGGGGGAGACCCCCCCGTCTTTCCTAAAAAGGGTTTTTGTTTAATCCCACAGCAATCAATCAACGAAGCCATACAGACATCAACCCTTCCCAGGCCGGCTGCAGCAGGAGGCAGTGGAGAAAATGGACGTGTGGTCAGCCACGATTTCCCCAAATCCATGCAGACGATCCCATGCATGAGCCACAGCACTGGCATGTCCCTGGGAGCCACGGGATTATAATTGGCCTTTTGACCCATTGCCTGGGTGAGAGCAGGGGCAGCCCAACTCCACCCCTCCAGAGCCAAAAAAACATACCCAACACCAACAAGACAAACGATGACGACAGAAGGGACAATTGGATGGATCTTCTCAAGGAAATCAAATCAATTTCCCTTTTTATTTGCAAACAGATCCACTGGCAGGAGAACAGAAACAGGTCTGTACTGCAATAAGGAGAGTGTAATGGGATTTTACAGACTCGTGAACCATCCCTGATCAAAGAACCACTGGAACACTAATGAGGACTACGCCATTTTGTTTTAACTTGGTTGTTAATAAGTCTTAGTGTGTGCAATATATATATTTTTTCTTACTAATTCCTGTGGTGTCAGGGTAACATCAGCCCTTTCCCCCTTCCCTGCTCAGTCCTTCAATCTGGTTTAGTCTGGGATGCAAACCACAACGTCTGAGCTACTAACAGCAAAAAAAAAGAAAAACCGATATAGGTGGCAAGCTGAACTCAGTGCAGGGCATCAGCATCGACCTCTTTTGTCCATCGTGATTCTGCCTTCGTTGTTCTGTGGTGAACTCGGGCGAGGCAGATGGAGCTGCCCCCAACTCTCCCTGCAGCAGGAAGGACTCGGTGCAGGAAGAAACCTGAACAAAAACATGAGGCTGTTTTACAGGGGGCAAAGTCATGGGTGAGTTTGGAAACCCCAGGTAGCGTGAGGACAAAGCAGTAATTGTTCCAGAGGCAATGAGTGGTGCTTCAAGAGGAAAATCACATGCCTGGAGTGGAGAGTGGCAGACTGGAGCAGAGGGTTGGTCTGAGATCACGGTTGGCTGCTGAAGAGGGAAAGTAAATACGGTATTCCCCTCACGTGTGACTCTCCTGCCCAGGTTATTGGGGACTAATAAGCAATTGTGAACCATTTCTTCATTGCTTAGCTTCTGTGTGTGCTCCCTTTCTGGTGGTCACATAAGGGAACCACCTCGGGCTGGGAATAGGCCATCTCCAGACATCCAGATCTAGACAGCTGCCAATTAATCAGCTCAATGTGCTACAAGTCATGGGGCTGCAACGGGGACACCCCTGCCCTCCTGTTCTGAAATCCCTTTATGGCCATTCTTTTCTAACTCAGAAGGACATTTTGTAGGTAGCTGGCCAGAATGGATTCCTGGAAGGAGCTGCTGAAGCAAACCAAGGAGGAGATCCTACAAGCAAGCACGGCATTCAGCAGCATCAGTGCTGCTCACATTCAGTGTCCCCGTCACACTGTGGCCTGTCTGGGTACAAAGCCGACCGTAGCAGATTCCCACTCGTATCCTTTGGGAGAGGGAAGCATCCACAAGCCAGGAAAGCAGGCTGCTGACCCCAAACGTGGTGTTGCAGAAACCCACAGTGCCAGACAGGCAGCTGAGGATCCAGCCACAGGCCTGGAGACCAAGAGGGCAAGAATGGTTTTCCAGAACCACACCGAAGGTTCGTTCCGTGAGTCTCTGGCATGGACAGACAAATGCTTCCCACCCTGGTGGGCCTGAGACACCTCAGGGGTGTGACATTCTCAAGTGAAGGAGTCCCAGGGGAACGCCTGGTGAGGGAGAAGATCTGTGGGGCAGGGGCCACGGTGAGCCCACTTGGCCTGGTCCCATCTCAAATAAAGTTCAGAGGTTCTCACAGAGTCCAGCAAATACCTGTCCAGGGACTGAGCTGCTACTGGAGCATTCTGAGCTGCTCTTTTCTCATTTTCTTTACTCTTTTCTTTTTTTTGCAACATAGCAAGAGAGGAGCCATGAAAGAAGGGAGGCAGGTGAAGAGAAAATTATGCAGGCAAAGGACTGGCACAGGTCTGTGAGGAGAATGTGGAAGTAAGGCTGGAAACTGAGTGAATACCAGCTTCCATTAGTGTGTGACTGTGCAGAGCAATGCATTTGCCACCTTTAGCACCAGCCTGGTCTGAAGCATCTGCTCCACTTGTCATGCAACAATTTGGAGACCAGCAAGTCAGAGTCAAGGTCCTAAGCCTGGACACAGCCAATGTACTCCTCCCTCCAAAACTGGGACCGTTGTGATCTTCATCTCTCATCTCTGAACAAGAACTCTGTTATCAGCCACTCCAAACATCACTTCAGGGCCCTTTCTGTTGTTTATCATTATTTTTAACCTGCTTTTCTTAATTTTAACTTCAGTTCTGTGTAACGCTAGCACAAGTGGAGGCATCCTTATCAGCACAAGTTCTTTTTTCCATGTCCAGAGCCCTCAGATGAGTCTCCTGACCCAGCTCTTGTCATGCTCCAGGCCAGTGTGGTGGGAACAGGCTACTGCACCCCCCAGTGCCCCATCCTCCTCCAGGAACAGGACCCTGTGGCAGCAGGTCTCATGAGCAGCAGCAGTGCTAGAACTGGCCACCTGTGACATGAAGATGTGAGATGCAGCTGTCAAAGGCTTTTGATCAGTGGAGGGGTTACAAAAAAAAAAAAAAAAAGNTAGGACAAAAGCGTGGAAAATGTAAACTTGTAATATGTATTTTTACTACACTTTTCTTAAAAATAGAGTAATGGTAAAACTCTTAAAGACATTGACATTTTTTCTCAACAGGATTCCATATTTAACAGTTTTGGCTTTCATTAAATTTTGCTCTTTGGTACCTGGATCTTTTATTTAACAGCTATATTTGTTTTAACTCTCTTTTGGTTTTTCTTTCTTTCTTTCATTTTTTTTTTCCTTTGGTAGTACTGCAAAGGATTTTGCTTTATCAAATGCAATGGTGTTTTTCTTTTCACTTTCTCTTTTTTTTCAAGCAACATTTCTATTGGTAATTATTATTTACACAAGAAAAGGAAACTATCAGCTGGAATTTTAGAACCAAGGATCCATGATCCATTTCTCATACCTGTCCATGCCGTTTTGTGCCAGTGCTGGATGTGTGGAAATGAAAATGATGTTACCCCTCAGGCAATATTACCCAACCTGAATCAAAAGAGATTTCTTTGATTTTTGCTGTGTCTGACTTGTGAACAGCAGCCAAATAAACTGCTTCAGGTTGAAATTGGGAATCTATCTAATATTTACCCAAGAGTCAGGAAACCAAATAATCATTGGGTTCAAAATTAATGATTTTGCTTTGTTTGGAGTCTTGTGGGGTTATTTTTTGAGGAGGGCTATTAGAGTATTTTAGCTTGTTTTTTTCAGAGAGAGAAGACATGGCCAGCTCAGAGAAAACTCAGAACCAGCACTGGTCCAAAAATCCCTACCAGGATCAGCTTTCCTAGGAGCTCCCATGCTTTTTTGGAGGCTTGGACATTTAAGATGCTTCTCACTCAGTTTTCACACAACTACTGCTGAGTTCCTCATCCAAAAGCCTGTTGAGGGGTGAAAAAAGATGAGGATTTAAAGGGTGTTGGACATTGATGCAAATACTGACAAGTACTGAGATAAACTGCACTCATTAATGTCCTGCTCTCGTGGAGCATTTGGTGTTCCAGGTGTGGAAGGACTCCCCTTCCCACAGCCTCATTCCCAGTTATCATTTGGGAAAGCTGAGACACAGAAACACCTTTTAACCAGGCATCCCACAGGGCTTAGGTTAGAGAACCAAGATCTCCAGCACTCACTAATGGTGTTTTACCCACTGGTAAGTTTTAAATATAAAATCAGCAAGGGGAAAAATTAATAGGTTTTGAAAGGGGCAGTGAACCCTGAGGCTTCAAAGAACAAGAGATTCCCAAGCACTGGGGCCTGAAGGAGAGGTTTCCCAAGGGCAGGCTACGCTGGATCAGCCCAGTTTGGTCTTCCACAATTTCCTGGGTATCCAGTGCTGTGCTGTGGGCTTGGATTCTGCCACAAAATGCCCTTCTTGCTGTGGTTCACTCTTGGTTCCCAGTGAGATTGCAAAAATACACAAGAAACATTCCATTATATATAAGCATAAACAGGACAAAATTTCCTCCTAGTGGCAAAAGCAGATATTCCTTATAATAAAGTATCCAGCAAGAATCCTGCTTCAGCAGTTGTTGGAGCAAAAAAAACCTCACTGAACCCTGAAGTGCAGCAGGAGAGCCACAGATGCATCACTCAATCCATTCCTTTGCTATGGGGTCAGGACCCAGAGCTGGGATTCTCCAAAAGGATCTGGCTGGGCTTGTTTGTCCTACCTGCCATCAAGTGCAAGGAGAACTTGAATGATTTAAGTTCAGGGGGTGCCTCAAAGTATTCTGTAAACCAGTGGGTACCACTGGCCCGTTCAGCTCCAGCAACTCAGTGCTGCGTGTCCATCAAACGTTTTGGGAGACATGGGGGAGTTTTCACTGTGAACACAGGCTCCTGCTCAGTTTCCAACGATGTGGTCAGTCACCCAGGACTCACATGTGGCTCTGAGTCCCAGGGGAACATTTCTGTGCACATTTCTAAGCCAATGGCAGAGCTTAGGCACCACCTTGAGGACAGGAACAGATGGGTTCCTACCAGCAAAGGTACCAGATTAACCCCAAATGCCTTTTGGTGACCTGTGTGGCTTGTTCTCTGATGGCTTTGGTGACTGCTGGCCCCTCCTAAACACAGAGACCTCAGTTACCTTCATGTTACCTGTGAGCATAAATCAGTTTGTCACCTACCAGTGCTGGTTTTGTGTCTTGGTACCCCACTGCTGACTGAAGTCCCCGTTCTCTCATCTCTGATACCCAGTTAATTAATTAAATAACAGAAACATCTGGATATCACAGTGCCAGGCACAGCTGCCCAGCAGCCCACAGGAGGGCAGGGCTTCTGGGACAAAATCCACATGCAAGCTCCAGCTCCATGTTGCTCCAGCTTTGTTACACAGATGACACCCTTCCCACCTTCCTTCTCACACAGAGCTGCTCTGTATTTTTCCAGATGCTTGGTCCTGATGTCTTGAGTGTACAAGAGGGATGAGTTTAGTGTGCAAGAACCTAGAACAGGCTCTCCTAGGAGCAGAGCAGTAACTTGAAACTGACCACTCCATCAAAATCCTGACTATTTCCACCCTGGGATTCTACACTCAGCATCACTTTCCATTTCCCTTCTGCCCGTGTCCAGCTCTCCTCCATCTGTACATCAATACTACCCTCAGCACTGTCAGTTTCTCCTCTCCAGGACCTGGAATGGGCTCTGGGTTTGGACATGGTGTTCTCTTAGAGGCAGATAAGTCTCTATCACCATATAGCTTTAGAAAGCAAATTAACTCTGGGATGGGGCAGAGGTGTGAATCCAGCTCCACCCTGGGCAGAAGTGTTCCCATAACCTCTGACAGTGTCCTTGGGCAGCAAGGAGCCCTTCTGCAAACAGGCTGTTCTGTGAAGTGCTGGGTTTCCTGGCTGTTCCCACAGCACTGGGACTGATCTCCCAATTTCTGGAGTGCACTCCTCCCAGGGAGGCATTTCTGTTTAGCTGCCAGGGGAAAATCTGGCTTGGGGATGGAGAGGGGCAGAGTGCTGGGAATGACCTCCATCGAGTGAACACTCCTGCTGAGCCTGTGCAAAGGGACAGCTCTCTCTAGAGCAGTGAAACTGCAACCCTCACCCCAGAGGGGTAATCACACCCCTTTCTCATGCACCAACATGCATACACAGGTATTGAGATGCCTTTGATAGCCCAAATTAGCTGTCAAGGTACCTTCCTATTCCTAAGGAACAAAGGGGTATAAAGTAACAGCCACAAAGTGTGTTCATTACTCTGCAGGGCTGGTTTAACATGCTCTCTGGATCCCTTCAGCAGCAATTCCTCCCCTGTTCGAGCTGGCATCAAAATTAATGGCATGTCGTGTTCTATAAGTCCTGACTTTTCAGATGAAAGGTACATGCTGTTGTTCACATCAGTGTTACAGTGTAATAAATCAATGCTTTCCCATTGGAAGGATTTCAGATTTTGCAGCTTGCTCTCTGGAGCTCAAAAGACAACCTGTCTGCCAGGCCATTGGCCCTTTCAAAAAAAAAGTTTACATAAAACCAGAAAAAACAGGGGAAATCCCAATATTTCGTTGCAATATTGTTGTCTGCTTCATGCAGGACGCTGGGGCCAGGGCAGCAATGCCAAGGTTTCCACAGGCCCCATCTCAAGAGGTGGGGCACAGCCAAAGGGAGCACATTCCCTGTGCCAAGGAGGCTTTGGACAGGGCCAGCAGGGGCTGGGAGGGTCCCACTGGATCAAATAAGAGCAGAGACAAAAGCAGAGTTTGCCTTCTCACTGCCAGACTCTAAAACAAACCACCCCCAATTTCCAGAAAAGCAGCAGGAAAAGGGAAGAGGAGCGAGGCCAGGACAGAGCACCCAGCAAACCCCCAAAAGGTGCCCACAGAGATGCTGTCCCAGCTTCTCTGAAAGCTGCTGCCCACAGATCAATTCACTTACTTAACAACATCTTTACCAAGTAAAACTTGGATTCCCCTGCTCCCAGGAGCACGTGTGAAAGACAGGAAGAGGCTGAACTTGAAAGGGGAGCCGTTTTGTTGCCTCAGATTAGCTCAAACTGCATGACGAGCTTTCCTCACTTCAAAACCAATGTTGTTAACCTTGAAATCTGCATTATTAATATTTCAACATGAGGCCCATCAGGAGCTGCTGCAAGAGCTCTCCTGGACTCTTGACAGCTCGTCCTGTTTGATTCTAATCATATATGAATGCATGAGTTAAGAAGACATCATTAAAAGTACATTAAGTTTAATTATGCTAGCAGCCACAGACAGTGGGAGCATCGGCTTAATGCAGAATGCATAATTAGATCAGACCTAATCCATTAGATCCATATTTGTTAAAGAAAATGCTCCTCATCTATAAGTGTCACTGTTTGGAGGAACAGCACCATTTTCTGGGGGTTATTCCCTCCCACCCCTCTGCCCTCCTCTCTGCCCTGTGCATGCAGCTGAGCCCTCACTCAGCTCCTTGCATGTTCAGTTTGACAAAAGTACACAGAAAAACAAAGAAAGAGATCCCCTG
>VZUA01031152.1:0-15523 GCA_013401035.1 Horornis vulcanius
GACAAGTGACCCACCAACAGCAGGAATGTTCATACTCCAACAATCTGCTGTTGCTGTCTGGCCAGAAGGCGTGGCATTTGAAATGGTTTCAGCCCTTGTAGACTGGCAGATAGTTGACTGTTGGTCTTGGGTGTGGGCAAGTGGTGCAGGCTGCTTGGTTTGGACTTTGCTGTTTGGCCAAGAGATTGATGGGAGAGAGGGCAAAGAGTTCTCCAGGCAACAGCTACCTGTACAGGCATTCCTGCGCGTGGCAGCCCAGGAATGGGTTTGAAGGGTGCTTAAATGGTGTTAACAGTCTCAGCTGTTAGCAGGAAAATGAGCAGTAAATATCCTGGAAAGCCAGTCAGAAGTTGTTCTGGTGATGACATGTTTTCCCAAGCCCTTCTTTTTCCGTCCCTTGTCCTCACTGGCTCTGGTGGCCAATTCCTCCTCATGTGTCTGCCAGCATGTCTGCAGGATCTCATCGCTGCCCACCAAGCATGAGCTTTCATTGCACAACTGACTGACCAGCTGCAGCCCTGTCCTTGGAGCTACAGGCAGGCTTGCCTAGGACCAGGCCACCCCCATTAAACCCCCACCCTCGCTGCTGGAGCTGTTGCTTCATCAGCCTGATGCTGATCTGGGTCTTTTCTGCTGTTTCTGAACATGAGTTCTCATCTCATTGAGGTGTGTCATCCAGTGAAAATATTTTGTAAATGCAAATAAAAATAAATAAGTATATTCAATACCTCGGTCTCGAGGATGGGAAACAAGTAGTGGGAGATGCCCAGGTAGGGAGGTTTCACAGCTGCTGCTGCTGGTTAGGAATTCTTCTGGACGTAGCCCCTGGAGCACCCATCAATAGTTGGGAAGAGAGCTACGCAAGCCTGTGAGGGCTTGGGGCTGAGCCCTGTCAGCACCCCCTGCGTGGCGCCTGCTGTCAGGGCAGCCTGGCACTCCATCCTTTCTGATCTATATGGGCGTGGCACGGTGCAGGTAAAGGTCCTGTTGGCCAGGGGCCAGCGGCACCGTCGGTGTCTGTATCCATCAGGCAGGGCAAGGCAGAAGCGGGTACGTGGTGAATAAATTCTTTTGTGAACACTGGGAAATGGTTTTTACTTTTCAACTCTGTCAATATGATCTAGCTCTGTCTGTCTCTCTATATATGTACAAACAGTATATCACAATGTTGCCTTTTTTGTTGGAAATATCAAAGTACAAAGATTGTAAACCAAATCGGTGTAATAAAAGTTTCAGATGATTCACTGAGGTGGTTGCCAGCAGTGGGTCTGTGAGCACTGGTGTCGGGAGGCATGGGAAGCTCCTGCATTGCACAGAGGGTGGGAGGGGATAGAAGTCAACCCACTTGCTTAATTCCCTGATATCTCCTGGGCAGGGTGGTCAATGGACCAACTCACTCAAGTGTGTGCCTTGTCCCATCCTCAGGTGACTACAGCCTGTAGAGCAAAAGGAAGCTGCACTGTTTTCAAACTTGTGAGCCAGCAGTCCTGAAGGGATCCCTCTAGCTTGAAGTTATGCAAAACACAGATTGTTTTGGACAGGTTTGCACAGAAGAGCACTACTAGGTAAGGTAAGCATCTGGTTGTAAAGAATTCAACTGTTGCAAAGCAGGCTAACACTGAACAAAAGCAGAGCAATGCAAAGCAGGAAACCATGGTGATGAGACCTCTTGATTTATTGAATTTATTTCTATTTACTTTTCAGCACCCCTATCAGACTCCAGGCAGACTTGGCTATAAATACAAATAGATTATTGAGCAGGGCAATAGCCAGAAAAAGCTGCTGAGGAACTAGAAGCAACATTCCATCAATCCTCTATGCCTCTCACATCCTCTCAGCAAAACTTTTAAGTTAGGTCTGGACTAGACCATTTAGGTGGCAGAGACTTCATCTTAGCTGCTTTACAGGTGAAACAATATTCAGTTGCCTGAACTAAGCTTGCTGCTGGAGCATATACAAGCATCACAGGAGGTGAGATTTAGGCTGCAGTGAAGAGAGAGGGCTTGAGGCAGATTGCTCTGTGGTGCCACTACAGTGCCTTGAGCTCTAACGTCTGTCTCCAATTAAGTCACAGATTGCTTGATGGGGGTCTGGAAATTGTGGTGGCAGCCACAATTAAGTGTTTCTCAGAAAAGCAAATAAAACCAAGACCCTGAAGGAAAGTGTTTCCAAGAATGCATACCCAAAGCTCCTTGCTCCCTGGAGCACTTTATTCAGAGGGGTTCTGAGGTGGGGTGCTGCAGAGATCCAAGCCTCACCGCTTCCCGATTGGCCCACACAATTTCGTGAATGAGGAAATCAGTCTCCTGTTCCACCTCTGCGTGGCGGAGATCAAGGTCGGTCAAAGTCTTGTTGTGTGCCAGCCCTTCAAGCAGCTGCTTCCCACCATCCTGCAAAAGGATGAGAGGGGGTGGTTAAAGGAGGACATCCAAAACACAAGTGTATTGCTCCTTTTACCTCCTCCCCAGGGCAACAGCTGCTGCTGTCAGTGGGTGGTCCATGGGATGGTGCTGAGAGGGGCAATGGCCTCCACCCAGGTCTGAAACGTTTCTTACAGAAGGGCAGAGAAGTGTTACCTTATGCACCTCTCTGTGATATGACACATGCTAATGACTCCCTCTGGGTACCGTGTCAGGACTTCTCAAGCTCATGCTGGTTAATAACACATCTGGCAATGATGACCTGAGAGGAGTCTGCTCCCCCTTGTCCCCTGGTTCCCAGCTTACTGCTGGCTGGGGACAAATGGATTAGAGTGCTGTTCCTCATCTTGGCAGTCCTGAGAGCCCCAGAAATGGCAGTTTTCTGTCTGGATGCCATTTCTCAGGCTGGGTTGGCTTTCCTGAGGGGAATATCTCATGTAACTGAAGACCAGGTTGCATGAGACAGAAAATGTGATGTAGCCCTAGGGAGGCAACCTACTCTGAGGCATTCATTTCCTCCCCATACATGAAGCACTGTATTCAGGGATGAGACAATTTGAACTTTTTTCTGCTGTTGCTCTTCCCTTTCAGGTATCAAATACACCTTCTGCCCCTTCTCCTCTAATCCAGATGGTCCCCTCATCCCAACACCCTGCCTCTTAGCCCTTTTGCCAAAAAGGGCAGAGCAAAAAGGACTGGGAAGAGGTCTCTTTTTAATGGGGTACGGAGGTCAGAATTGAATGCATCTCTAGCAAAACTCCCAGTTTTCCCAAAGATAATACTACCAGCCACCTTTTGGGCTGCCATGGAAGTTCACAAATGGGTAACAGGAGAGCTCATCAGAAGGAAGATGCTAAGCACAGAGATTATTATTTATTAAACAAAAATCCTTCTATCCTTTCCAACCTTTGCCCCCTTGTATCATTAAACTCAAATGGTTTTCCACATCCAGGACCATAAAACTCAGAACTCACAAAAGGTTTTCTGCCATCAAATCCTTTTAAAACCCTTGTCAAACACATTGATGCCAATATTCCTGCCAGCAGGGACAGCTGGTCTTGCTGTCTCTTTATTTGACAGTGAGAATAATTGAGGCAGCACAGAAAGTTTAAAAGCCAGCATGATTGCTTTTGGCTGTCTAGTTTCAAATTTCTAAAGCTCTTTTTAATCAGCAGAAGAGAAGCGGTCTGGTTTGTGGGCATGTTGCATACTGCAGCTCTTAGGGATGTAGTAAGATCTGTGGATGCTCTTATGTCTAGAAAATGTAAGCCTATGTTTTAGGAGCCACTTACAAGCACACAGACGTGACACTCCTGACCCACCACACCGCTCCCGGGCCACAGGGTGAGTTAAAGAAGCTCAACAACCAAGCCAATTTTCTATCAGTCTCCTCTGAGCGTGTGATGGACAGGAGAAATTCTGGGAAGGGTGACACTATCTGTGTGCTGCTGAGTGACAGATGGCACAGCAGATCGAAAGCACAGAGGATATGCATGAGACCCTCATCTCATGCTGCCTATCATTAACTACACTCACGTGTGCGAAGCGCCTGTGATTTTTCCCAGACATGCTTCCTGGTTTTCAGTTTCCTGGGGGGAGAATCCCTCTCTGCCCAAAAGCCCAAAGCCTCAAAGACAGATTCAGCCCTATGAACAGAGCTAGATGTAACAAGTGAAGAAAATGCATGTTCATGCAGAGAAGGTGTCCTTCTCTTTCCTGACATCTGCTACAGTCTCTTCCCTGCTCGCAACTGATTGTTATCGTAGCAAGAATGCAAAATGAGGATGCATTTGCCTCTGTGGCTTTGAGACAGGCTCAGCATCTGCTTTGCAAGGCCACCACGCAGGCTCACAGACTGCATGGAGAAGAGGCTTCTCTTACCAGCCCCAGGTGGTTGCATGAGAAGTTGATGCTCGTCAGAGTGGTGTTCTGAGCCAGGACCTGGGAGAACACTGCCGCGGTTGGCTGTGACAGGTTATTGCTTCCCAGATGGAGGGACTTCAGGCTGGTGTTGGTCAGCAGGGCACGGCCAATTGCCTCCCCGCCTTTGTCCTCCACGAAATTGAGGCGCAGATTCAGGGAGGTCAGGGTGGAGCTCTCAGCCAGGCCTTGAGCAAGAGCCTGAGCCCCCAGGTGACAGATCTGGTTGTTACACAGATCGAGGATTTCTAATTTGCTGTGGCTGATCAGCTTGCCAAGAGCTTGTGCCCCGTGGTCCCTGATAAGATTGTGGGACAAGTCCAGCTCCAACAAGCAAGGGTGATGCTGCAAGTTACGGGCCAGGAGCTTGATCTTGTCATCATCCACTTTGCTTCGTGTCAGCTTGAAAACCTGTGGGCATAAAAACCACAGTCACTACAACAGCCAAAGCTTTGGACCGAGCTTTGTACAGGATCATCACGGAGTTAAACCTATGGTCCACCCGACAGGATTCATCTCCCTTCTCTTCTGACACCTTTAGCTAGCAGGCTCAAGTTGTTGCTGTCCTAGTGGGCAGATACATCCAGCAAGCAGGGCATGCCACTGATGTCCCATGCCTGTTCTAGGGAAAAAGGGTTTGTCTCCTGGAAATGCCTGTTCCTCTCCTCTGACTGCACAAGATCTCTAACTGGGGGCTAAACTAAAGCAAGATAAAGCTGTCCAAACATGTGCAGCATCTAGCAGCAGAACCCACCCCAGATCACAGTCAAACCTGTCTGAGTGAACATGTGCACCAGTGGTAACCACAGCACAATGTCCCGTGTGGCCAGGGCATCTTAATAGTCACAAGAGAGGTCATTTGTCTTCTGGAAGCCGTATTTGCCAAAGCATTCCAATCTGTGGGTAGTTCATCCAGCTTACTCTGGCTCCACTCTGGATAGCAATGGCCACTGATGTTTTTGAGGGGCTGAGTAACTGCACTGCAGTTGCCACAGAGCTGAAGATACTGTAAGTGCTTAGGAGGAAAATCCCTCATTGCTCTAAGGCAAGTGTGAGTGTTTCCCCATGCTGTTCTTGGGGGTCTTTGCTCTTCTGGGAGCGGCTGGCATGCATTTACTGAGCAAAACTACCGAAAACTCCTTATGGAAAGCTCCTCTGGACTTTTCCTCTCCTCCCTCCCAGAACTATATGAGGAGTTAAAACAGTGGAGTGCTGCTGCCCCTTACACTACAGGCAACAAAGTTTTGTGGGAGCAAGTATTTTTCTCACTGATCCTTTGACACCCTGTTCTAACAAGGACCTGGCAGAACAGGATACTCAGCACTAGGCCATCAGGTTAACATCTCTGCACTCTGACAGAGTCTGTAACTTGCAAAAGGAAGGGTGCTACCAGAAGCAAAACTGGTCCCTGTATTTCTATCCACAGGCAACTTGAAGGTCTAGCTGAGGGAGTAAGGTTCAGTTTGGGGTGAATTACTTTCAAGTTACGGCACAGCTTCACTGCGGCAGCCAAGTTGGAGCAGTCCAGCTCAGTGAAGTTAAAGAGGCTCCACTCAAAGTTCATGCCACAGCTCTTCACACCATAAGTGAGATGAAGCTCTTGAAGGTGAGGGAGAGAAGTAATGAGCTCTCTCAGGTCATAGTGATGCATGTAGGCCTCACCAAGTTCAGCATCATCCTCTGTGTCAGAGAGGTCATTGCTCTCCTTTTGATCCACCCGCAAAGGTGGCAGGAACTGATCGATCTCCAGTTTCCGCACGTAGCCTTGGCAGAGTGGGATGAGCTCTAGGACCTGTTCGGGGTCTGTGGCGTTAGGGATGAAAAACTTCAGCACGTTCTCCAGGTGACGTTCAAAAAACATCCGTTTCCAGCTGTCTCCATAGCTGGAGACATCACACACTTGCCAGCGCTCCATACAGCACCTCTTCCAGTAGTCCTCATGGCTTACTATGTTGGCAGTCACAGTGAGTGGAAGGCTGGTGGAGAGCCTGTCCACCACCTTCTTTTGGTGCTCAGGCAGAAGATAGTTCAAAATAGGGTTCTCTGGAAGAGATAAAAGGAATGAGGGGTTGGTCTGGGCATAGGAACAATTTCTGGCACTATGGCTCTTCCTGGGCCCCCAGCTGTGTGCCCATGCCCTCTCCTCTGCTGACACTGGCTCTCTCCTCGGTTGCCAGAAGCTGGAGCACAGAGCTAAGCTGGCAGAAGACACGTAGGATTTATTTGTACATTTCCATATACGATTTCTAACTTTTACAATGAAACATCAGCGTAATTGGGTTTACTCTTATAATATTTGGGAACTGTGCCAGAAACTGAGCTCCCCATTTAAACTTAGTTTGAATGCAGTTTATATTCAGAGCAGGAATTCTGCTCCCAAGAGAACTAATTCAACCTTACAGTGTGGGAAAGCTTGGCCTGCCATTTGCTGAACTTTCTCCCTTTTGGTTTCTAAGCATATTGAAGAACAGTGTTTGAGAACAACTGTGTGCTTTTCATGAAGGTCTTTATGCCTATTTATCTTAATTCAAGCATTGGTCTTAACTCAAATTGATTCCTGTTCCTTTTTGCTGAGGCACACTCCTAGCTTTTAGGTCCACCTTGTTTAAATAAAAGTTCTGTCTTCCCAGGTACTCTTTCCCCTGAGTCTCTTTCCCAATGCTTGCCCTAAGTCTCAGCTGTCTTCTCTGGTGGAAATTCTTTGTGGCAAAAAATGCCAGAGAAATCCATGTGTGCTCACACCATGAATATTTGGTTAATGTGTACGCAGTTGTGTTGAGTAACATAAATCATCAGTGGAGAAACCTATCTGTGTATGGGAAATCAGATTATGAAACACAAAGTCAGCTTTATATTCCCCCTATTTCTGGGTCATTCCCTTCCTAAGGACGCTGACATGGACACTGAGGTGTCCCCAGCCTCTTCCTGGAGTCTGTTTTACAGTGTCCCACAGCTGACACTGCAGTGACCTTCTCTGCAAAGTCCCACAGCACAAGCTGAGGTGGGACAGGCCACTCCACGTATGAGGACACAAGCACATATGGGCAGGGCTGGGCTAGCTTTGCTCAGGCTCACTCAGGCCCCACGAGGGCAAAGTGCATCCTCACAGCTCAGATAGCAGCACGAGGTTCCCCATGAAAACGAGCACACTGCTTTTATGCATGCACAATGCAGGTCCAATGCATTTGGCATCAAACTGACTGATCAGGCTGCTAGGACTGCAAGGCTGTCCCAGCTCAGACCCTCAAGTACCATCAGCTCCTGGCATAAGGCAGCACTGAGCTCCTCTGTACTGTCTTACAGTCCCAGTGTGGACATAGCCTTAAAAGTATCTTTGGTCTTTGCTGCTACTTCATTGAGTCAGCCAAAAAAAACAGGTAGGCCCTTCTTTTCCTTCTCCCTTCCAGTCAGTTCTCAGATGAGACACACTTCTTCTGTTTTGCTGCGTTTCATCAGTCCACCTGCTTCAAAAGCACATTCCCTGCCTGAGGATATAACTTGTCACATCACCACCAAAAGCCATGGAGGAAGGCTGAGCCTGTGAGTACAATACTGAGATGAAAGCTCCTCTGGGCAGGGAGCAATTCTCCATCTCTTTGTACAGCGCTCAGTACAACAGGGCTCCATCCTCCAGCACTACCCTAACATTTGTATGAATCAAGAGCAGGAAACAGCAACTGCACAGCTCCAGTCGTGGTTGAGGTGAGTCCAGAAGAGCACGGATGGAAGAAGATGTGATGGAACAAGGTCAGTACAGAGTCACATCCTGGACTGCAGCCCAGAGGACTACAGCCATCCCTGGAGTGTACAGATACATACTTAGCAACTAAACACTTTGTTTAACTGGCTGCCCAAGGGGATATTTCTCCCCATCTGTTCCTTTGGCAGGGCTGGGTGCCACACTGCCTTTCAGATGCATCTGCCTGCCTTGTTGACCCTCTGCTCTCTGGGGCTGACCCTCTCTCCAAGTGTCCTGGAGTAAATGTGCTCCCACTTACTTTCAAAATTGTGAACAATGTGCTGGAGGCAGAGCTCAGTGAGGGGGGGGACAGTGACCAGGGACCAACTGGGATCCTCAGTGATGCAGCGGCGTGTGTAGAATGAGCCATCAGCAAGGTTGGCCTGAGGAGGACATGGTGGTGAGGGAATGGCTCTGCTCTTGTCACCAGCTGCTGGCTGCTGCATCCTTGCTCAGGACCTACTCTCCTTCAGGAGAAGCAAGGGGAAAATTCTTTGAGGATCACCACTGCGTGGCTACCTGCAAAAGAAAAAGGCAGCTTTAGAAAGAAGCCAGCAATATTAATGGTCAGCTCACACTGCTCTCCACTTGCCCTTTGCCTGCCTCCTCTGTTTTGGACTGGAAGCACTGCAGCCAAACAACTATTACTCAGCCTCATCTTTATACCCTGCCCTGTGCAAAGAGGTCTCTAGGCACCTTATGCAATAAGGAGATAATAACGTGGTGTTAATTCAGAGTGCTGTTGAAGAGGATGGACAGGAATTGATTGTTTACTGTCTTTTCCAATAAAAGTAATAGGGGAAGCTGGCAGGAGCTAAGCTTAAAGCAAAGGGTTCTTCACACAGACTGCATTTCAACTGGGGAATTCCTTGCCACAGGATGCTGTGGATGCTAGGAGTCTGTGCAGACTGAGAAAAGTTCATGAAAGAGAAACCCTTTGAGAATGATGAAATACACAGAAGTCAAGTGGCTCAGTGTGAGCAGCTGAACACAGCTGGAGGTGGGGAGAGTGCTGGAGGAAAGAACACATACTTGCATTGTTTTTCTACTCTGCTCCAGGTGTCTGCTTCTAGCCACTGTCAGAGATGGGGTTTTGGACCAGCTGTCCCCTGGTTTGATCCAGGATACCTGTCCTTATGAATCTATAAAGACAGATGCTTTACAGATGAATACATTATAAGTGTATTCTTTTCCTGCTTTTCTCCATTATTCTCTGGCTGAACTCCTTCCAAACATCCATTAGCTGATGATATAGGTCAGACATGTTCAGACCACACTGAGCCTAAGCAGATATGAGCTAAAAAAACCAGCCTGGAGCAGAAGGAAGGATGCCTGGTCCTATTAATTTTGCAGAGCTTTCCCAGACCGAAGTTTTCCATTTGCTGTTTCCTATTCCAGCCTCAAGGCCAGTGCTCTCAGAATTTCACATGTATGGTTATTGCCTGGAAGTCCTAATGGTTCTCTAACCAGCCAGTCTGAAAGAGGCAGAAAAGACACCTGGAAGGAATCATCCACTTGAGTTCTGGGTTCCACAAGAGCATCCAGGTCTGGTGAGCATCCCCCAGGGCATACACACCGATGCTGATCCTTGCTGGGTCTAACTGGACTTAACAGGGCTGCAGCACAGGGCTGGGCAGTTACAGGCTGCAGGACACCTTAAAAGAAGCATGAGACAGAGGTGGATGGCAACATCAGAGGTGAGAACACCTTCCTGCAAGACCAAGAGGATATCTCAGGGCAGTGGTGGCCTTGTACCACCATAGAGTCAAAGGATCCTGTGGAAAGATAACTGCCATGTACTCTCTTTGGCCACCATATCCCACACCTGAAGGGTGGTTTGATCCCAACCAGCTCCTTCTTTGTGAGGGATGTGACCCAGACAGTGGTCCCTAGATGAAACATCTTAGTCCTTCCTTCCCCTGCACAAGGTTGCTTCTTTCACCTCTGCCTTCCCAGCTGGTGATGCTTCTGTCAGCACTGCCCTCTCCCTGAAAGCTTTGGAGCTGGCTTTGCTAGTGTTACTCCCTCTGCTACTTCCCCCTCCAAAAGGCATCTGAGGAAGGGCCTGCAAAGGAAGGAAGAGAGGAGATCTGTGAAATGCTGAGGTCTAGAAGAGAGGAGCAAATGATTCATGCAGCAAATATGTCAGCAAAGGCTTCTTCAAATGCGCTTGAGGCAGGCCAAAAGTGACAGTCAGGAAAGGATGGAAGTGGCAGTGGAAGGGCATTCTCTGGCCCAAAGCAGGAGGATGAAGGGTGCCAAGGACAGGGAAGCTTTACTTCCTGGGAGGCAGTAGTGTACAGATGACAAAGGTAAAGGCTGTAGAAAAAGGAAGCCTGATCTGATGAAGGGTGGATGTGGAAGGAGAACGAGTGGTAGGCAGCTGTGAAGATGGACTGGGAGTCCTTTCCCTGCAAAGGTCCTTGTGCCCTAAGATGATGGGCCACCTTGCAGGGGGAAGAGACCTGATTCTCCACAGCCACTAACCCAGCTGAGACCCAACTCCTGGTGCTTGATGGACTTCAGTGGAAGGGCAAAACACAGCTCAAAGGCAGTGAGGTGGCATTAATACAAGTGACTGGGAAAATTGTTTTCTCCTTGCTCAGTCCTTTGTCCTATTCAAAAAGCATCTGTATCATTTTGTCCCCCAGGCCAATCACAGCTGATTGGAGCTTCTGATGGCTTTCCTGACCTTTTGGAAACAATCATTAAAGGCCAGCTGTTGGGGAGAGCCAGTGCAGCATTGGTGGCCTAGGATTATTTCCTGTCTGTTTCAGCAGATGGTCCAATTGCCTGTTTACCAATGGCAGATTGATTTTCAGAGGGTAAGGTAACCCATGGCACAGGCAGGGCTGCTGAATGGGCACCAAGAATCGAGGCAGGAGACACAGCTGCCCTGAGGCAGAGCTGCCCAGGCTGCTGAGAAGCTTTCTCTTGATCTGAGCCCCAAAGCAGGTCAGCTCAGCTGACTCCATCATGCTCACTTGTCATTCATACAAAGCCAACAGGAGCAAGGCTGCAAAGCATCCAAATCAACCCCGTATGTGATGCTGAGCCACTGCACACATCCATGCTCACCATGCCAGCACGGTGAACACACCTGCCAGGTGCCCTTACCACCCGGGGAAGGCTCTCCTTCACTGCTCAACCCCTCTGCCTCAGCTGCAGGAGTCTCTCAGCCAGAGCTGAGACCCAAAGCCAGTTTCCAGAGCTGGGTTTGCTAAGCACGTATTTAAACACAGGGGTAGCGCTGTAATTCACCATCAATAAACCAAGTCAGCACTGTTGATGCATGCTTCTTCCCACCCACTCCACATACACATCAGTCACCTATCCTAAAAAGGATATTAGACAATATACAATCAACAGAGCCATGTAGTAAATTCCCAGTTTTTGTCATCTACCACCCAGATCAGAGTGAAAAGTAAATAATGCTAGAACTTCTTTAAAAATAAAGGAAATCACACTTCCCTTCTCCAGGAGGATCTGACAGAAATCTACTCACACAACCAAATTATGCCGCTGCTAACATGCCTAAGAAACCTTCTTCAGCTGAACTTGTTTTGATCTGGAAATAAAAGACTATTTGCTCTTTTCATTCACACCAAATCCTAGAGAGACCAAAAAAGAAGAGCTGCACGGAAACTGGTGACCTCTGGCTGATGCTCCTACCAGCATTACAGAGACCCAAGAAATGGAACAACTGTAAACATTGTGCATACTGGAGAGTTTGTAAGAGCAGGATGAATTATTTCTGAGGGTGGTTATGCCACAGCCAAGATTGCATCTGCACTGAAGCTCTGTCTGCCCATTAATTGAGGAAGCTCTTACACCACTGCAACAGCACCCTGAAAACGCCAGTTGTGCTGCAGGTGTGCAGACCTTAATGCTGTTACCTGTACTCCAGGCAAGTGATTCTGAGTCTGGCTAACACCACTGATCCCACAGACACCTGTGGGGACTTGCCATGCTCTGTAGCACTTCCAAAGGCTAATGCTAAGTGTGCATTAGGATGCCGTGTTGCAGGCTAATCCAGGGCCTGAAACACTGCAATGGGCTTTAAGTGAATTAAAAAAAAAAAAAAAAAAANTGCATATACTACATGAAAAAAAAAAAAAAAGGTGCCAAATGAGGAATCTATCTAGCTTCAGATATAATGAAATTTGTCTGTAATGGGAGACTGGGCAGAGTGAGGCCAGCTGGCCGTTTGGGAATTTGGTTAATGTCACCCCTGTAATCCTGGCAGTGTGAAGGGACCAAAACTGTGGTCCTGGATGTCTGTCAGCATGACCTGGAAAGGGCCACTGCCCCAGTGGGATGTCAAAAAAACAATAGCCCTTTCGGACCTGAGCGCTGCCCACCGCAGCCCCGGCCACCGCCCGCAGCTGGCTCTGCCGTGCCAGCTCCCGGAGGCTCGGGGAGGGATCCCTTTCCCAGGGGGGCAAGGAGAACGCCTGGATGCTGCAGAACGCCGCGGCCCCGCCAGCCTCATCGGTCCAGCTCCATGGGATGCCGACCCTGCGCCCCCCCCGCCAGCCAAGCTCCTCTCCAGAGACCCCGAGAGCGAAGGACACTCATTAGCGCGGCCGCTCCGTTACGAGTCAGACCTGCGGGCCGCCGGGGCTGCGAACCGCCGGGGGAAGAGCCCGGCCCCGGGCGCTGGGTGTCCCCAGCCCCGCCAACGCCGCGGGGACACCGGGGCGTGAAACGCGCGGGGTCCCTGCCGACCCCAGGGCCTGGGGGATTCGGCTGCCGGCTGTGTCCTGCTGCTGCGGGGCAAGGAAGGCGGTAGGAGCAGGCCGGGCCCGCGCTGGCCGCCGCCGCTGTCTCCCGGGACGCGGCCGTTGCCGGGCACGCCCGGCGCTCGTGGGGAGCCGGTCCCAGACCCCCGGGGGAGCGGCGCGGCCGAGCCCGGCCCACGCAGATCGCGGTGCTCCGCGGCCGCTGGCACAGGGCCTGCCCACTGCCAGGGCGTGCGGGGCGGCAAGAACCGTCAGGAAGGCAGAGGGACGGGATTTGGGATCGCGCTCCCCCGTCACCCCGCCCCGCTGCCGCTGCTGGGAGTTCGTGCCGTGGTGAGTTGGAGCCCGCTCTTCCAGCACAGAGGAGATGTGTGAGCTCGCCACCATGCTCCACGAGTGCTGGGTAGGGAGCGGGGGGAGGCATTTGCCGAAGTCCTGGACACCCCTGCAGCAGCAGCAGCTGCTGTGGCATCATGGAAAGGATGGGGCAGGGTGTGCAATGCAAATGGTTCGGTACCAGTCAGTATTCAAGGGGTGACTACATTGTAGTCCTCAAGATACCTGTTTTGTTGCATGTTTGTATGGCTAAAGGTACGCTGTTGATGCCTGAAATGGGCTTGCTTCAAGGCCTCATATTTTGGGGCAGAATGACATTACAGATAGGTCTGAGGGCAAGGAAAGCAAATCTGAGAACTCCACTGATGGCAAGAAGATCTTGATCCATCTGCTGTATTTTCGTCTCTTCTCCTTGACCTGTTTGTTTTTCATTCTGCTGTTAAGCATCCTCTACAGTGGTGGGGAAAGACCAGAATCCTCATGAAGGCACACATCATGGTGTGGAATATAAGGAGTAAACAAGGGGATGAAAACAGCCATCTCCTCTTTCCCATTTCTCAGATCTAAGCATTGCAGTATTTGCCAGGGCATTTCCAGCCCTGGAAATCAAAAACAGGTTTTTCTTTCACACCTTCAGAATGCTGATGTAACAGGCACAAGAGGCATGCAGCCAGCCTGTGCCCTGTGGGAGCATACATAACACTGGTGCCAGCTCTCATGATGGTCCTGTAAGTCCCATAATAGCTGGCAGTTTTAGGAAGCCGTGCTGACTTTCATATAAAATTTACCTCCTGGTCATGAAGAAGATGTTTAAAGCATGATCCCAGATCACCCCAAAGGCTCAGCAACAAAACAATAAATGCAAAGAGGCATAGATTAAAAAAAAAAAAAAAAAAAAAAGGATCAAGACTCTGAGGCTTCCTTTGTGAATTTCAAAGATGGAAAGTTAGACCTTGGCAGCAATGTACTTCTTTTTCTAGGTGTGGCCTGATTCTGTCACTCAACTCCCCAGAAGACAGTGACACTGCCTGTGAGTCAAGCTGGTGTTTAACACAGTGGGGTAGTCAGAAGCCTTGCAAACCCTTCACAAACGCTGGCCTCACACTGACCATGTTACTCCTGGGAACACATCTCCAGGGCCTTTAAGACCTTGAAAAGCAGAAATGAGAGCAACATAAAACCAGAGGTACTTTCTCTTGCACTGATTTCCATGCACACATTCTGTCAGACTCCTGAATTGCAAAGGAGATAGCCAAACCAGACCCACAGAAATAGCACCCCTGAGTTGTCTGCATAACAATGATCAATTTCTGAGCTGAGCCTTCAGCAAGACATCAACACTGAGGTTTTTAACCCACCACATGGCCAATATAATACAAATGTCATGTTTTGGAGACTTCACAGTCCAATGGAGTCCAGCTGTGTCTACCCAGTCACTGATTCCCAGAGACAACAGTGCCCAATATTGCAGTCAGTTGTCAAAATGGATGCAATCAGGTGTTGAATCATATGCTGAAAAGAAGCAGTGGTACTCAAAAAAAATAGCTATGTTAACTTTCTCTACCTTAGCATTTATTTCCATGAGTGTAGACATTAGTGTTGTTCCCAGTGGGATGTGCAGTGGCAGTTGCTCCTTAAATGCTGTGGAGTAGGGATGCAGGGTAAAATACTGCATCCATTCCCATTCTCATCCGCACTGTTGACATCTGAGAGTGAGGATGAGGGAAGGTGCTGCTTCCTGGCCCTAATGACTAAAGCACTGTCCTACCAGCAGACCCCAGGTGCCCCCTGTAACCCTCCAGCTACCAGGTCTCAGATTTCCCCCAGACAGCACCTGTGGTGATGTTGTGCATTATCAGCTCTGCCAGCTTTGCCTGCAGTTGGAGGACAGTGTAACAACAGTTAAACCTTATATCACAACAAATAAATTGGACAGGAGCCAGGTCCTGCAGTGCCTTGTGTGGGAGGAACACATCCCACGGGGCATCTTCTGCTGCTAATGTGAAGATTCAGGTGCTGCTCTGGAAACAGAGCTGTGGCTGTAGGGGGATGGCCTTTCTCCATGTCCCAGCATGATGGACTAGAAACATTATCCTCCCTCGCTTTGCCCAGCCACCAACACATCCTGCAGCCAAGCATTTCTCCACTCCCTCTACCTCTCCATCTCCCTCTCTTCTCTCCAGTTACACCAGTGTCTCCTCAGGGACTGCAGGAACACATCTGGTGATCTTTCTGCCCACAGCAAGTAGCAGGCTGTTTCTTTGCACTGGCAGCTGGAGGTAGGAGTGAAAAAAACCCCCCTCTCTGTGCATGTGTCCTCCTGGTCAGCTCTGCTAGTGCATCTCCTGCAGCCCCCTGTGTCCTCA
>VZUA01031165.1:0-15675 GCA_013401035.1 Horornis vulcanius
ACCCATTTGAACTCAATTCAATATCCAAGTGATATGGGAGAACTTGTTACTAATGGAGTGAGAAATGGATGTATTAGAAAAGAAAAACAGAGAGAAAGGAAATTAAATAGGAGAAGAAAGTGCTGGTTTAGATATTCTGAAGTAACTTGAATCATCTGTGGTGAGAAAGTTCTGACAAGCTGGAGTGAATCAAATAAGCTATCTCATTTTTATTTTTTCATGTCAGTCAACTCAGACTACACCCTGAACATCAAGAAAGCTACCCATGATGGAGATTTCTGTTGCAAATTATAATAGACATGAACCCAAGATAAAATCAAAACCCAGGAATTTCTTAAGTATCTACAGTTATTCTAGATCCTCTAAAGTAATGTGTTTTTATAATTTTGAGTATTTGTTTACTATATTCTGTGAATATATGAAACATTTAATTGCCACTTTGTAGTAAATTCTTCAGAACATTGTTGTAAGTTTTATTATGAAAACCTGGAGTAACAGCCAAAGCAAAGTTATTCAGAAAACTCCAAGCTCATTTTTACTGTAGAATTTTATAAAGGAAGTCTATTTTTACTGGAATTTTGCCAATTCAAACTCATAAAATATTAGACTCATAAAATGAAGCAGATCAAAATCCAAATCGTTTTATGTTTCCAAATACCAAAAGCAAGAATGAGTTCAGGGTCTTACATTTCTGAAGAAAACATTACTTATTGGTATCATGACTTGGTATATTTACAAACAAATTGTCTGAGCACATTTTAAGGGAGATGCAAAGTGAGGAGAGGTAGATAAAAATAACTGAAAGCTGAGTAGAAAAAAAACAAGATGAAATGATGGCTCTCAAAACCAGATCCACTTCCTGATTACAAGTGAGATCTGCAAAACTGGGTCCATTTTCAGAGGCAGATCTGAACCCTTGTGGTGGTAATGCTGGAAGTTGTAGGAGGTGATCACACACACTACAAAGGTGGATGCTGGGAAGTTGTGAGGGAAATAGCAATGAGATTCAGAACAGGAAAAAAGCTGGAATGATTAAAGCTTCAGACTGGATCTTACCTGTTTTCACTTCCATAAGATTACATGGTGTCAAAACGCAAAGGCAAACAGGAAATCAAACGTTTTATATTCAGAGCATTCATCAAACACCATATCTCTTACAGGTAATCAGGGGGATGCTCGTGAAGCCAATAAGCTCCTGTCAGTTCTCTGTCCTCTCCCTGCACTGCTGTTTGCCCTTACAGAGAGAAAGGGAGAAAACTTACTCTGTAAAAAAACACTCATCCCAGTAAACTCAGCTCATGGGAAGTATCACAGGCTCTGCCAGTTTTGATAGTTTTAGTGGAAGTTAACAAGTAATTAAAGATGAATCTCATTAGGTACACTTCTGATTCAGAATTTTAGGAAAAAGGGATATAAAAAGAAATTAATGTAGACATTGCAGCCTTATTATACATATATATGTGCAAGACTGAGACCTGTTCCTCAGGTACTTTTAAAATCTGAAGCTCAAATTCCCCTCTCTTTCTGAGGCAGAAAAAAAACCAGACAGCAAGCTACTCTCAGTACACAGAAGCACAATAGGGAGAGAAATGGCTTCTTGGACATATTTCTCTTCCAATTGTTTCAAAATTTTGCACCTGATTGAAAATTGAGCTGAGGTCCTACATTCTCAGCACAAGATCTCAAGAGAAGAACAGTTTGCACTTGCAGTCCTGATATTTGCTTCTTCTAAATCTTAGCACAAAGGTTTGAATTCCTCAATGTGAAGCTCATGAAGAAAAGACTGGGTTGCATTATATCACCAGAAGATTCATTTATTCAAGAGGAATCCTCAGCTCAATCTTCAGGGCAATTTTCTTTCTGATTCATAAACTTCTCAGAATAATCAGAATGGAGGCTTTTTCGTGAGAATTTCCACAAAAGCAGAAACCAAGGTGACAAAGAAGTTCTGGGAAAAGTATAAGTTTAGTGCTGAATAAAGGAAAACCAATCTCAAATTTAACTATAAAATTGAATGTTGACATAATTACAGGCTGGTTATACAAATGGAGAGTTTATAGGCTGCCCTTTCATTTCTGATTTTGAAAAACAACGTAGACAACTGCAGTTGCAAACAGAAAAAAAAAAAAAAAAGGAGAAAAAAAAAATGCATCCAGAAAACTTGGTTGAGATCCTTAACCCCTTCAGGACTTTTTTTCCACACAGCCCACATGGTGAATTTCATAGTAGAAGTGCAATTGCTCCATTCAACACACAGCAAATAACAGGCATTAGGCAGGACATAATTCCATAGGGTAATGGAGTAGAAGATTAAAACCCCAAAGCCCAGTGTACTGGGGAGCACAGGATAATAAGTTAGGCATTTCCAGGAAGGATTTGGGTTCAGCCAGGCTCAGTGGACCGAGTGCAGTCACTCTGCTAGATCTGGCTGCCACGGACCCAGTGAGCTCTTTCAGCTCAGTAAGTTGTGCCCTGCGAGGGTTCATTAACTATGAGGGTTTATTAGCTATGAGGAAACACAAAACCATTTTGGGCCAGGGACAGTCAGCCTGTTCAGAGCCCAGTGAGCTGAAGGACACACAGGAGAGCTCTCCAGCAGGCTCTCTGTAAGCATCATCTCATCTCTAACATGGCACATTAGACTCATTGCCAGCCACAGCAACAAACCCAGGCTGCTGGAAAAGCTCCTGTCCATGCTTAGACATGACATATTTTGGACTAGAGCAGCAAACCTAGGCTAGCACATCACTGTGCTGCACTTCATTAGGTGTCCCACAGCCACTATTTGAAGGCAGATATTTTATTTATATGATATATACATATTGTCTTCAGTAAACATTTTATCGGCTCTAAGAGTTGTGAGGAAGCCTGCTGGGCCCATAACCAAGAGGTCAATGGATTTTGGGGCCTACTTCCTCTTCACCCCTTACTAAGTGAACAGATTTTGGTTTTGCTTTTGTCCTCCTGCCCCTGAGGGTGCTGTCTAGTATCAAGTAGTGTCAGATAAATAGTAGCCAGGACCCAGCACACTAGATAACTTCGAGCCTCTTTTGAGCTCTTAACGCATTTTTCTTTCAAATATTCCGCCACTTTATCAGGGGCCTGTAGAAGGGGTGAACTTCCAAACTGCTGGAGAAGAATAATCCTTTTAAAACTGGTCCATTTTCTCCTACCTTCCATGCCATTCACAACTATCTACCCTCAGGGCACATCCTGGAAAGACCCTCCTAAAAATCTATTGTGTAACTCTAAACAAGAGAGACTGTGACAGCACTGAGATTTGGCAGTGCTAGCAACAAGAACATGCTTGCCTTAACACCTAAGAGAAATTCTAAATCCTGAAAAACTGTTATAACTAACCTTAAGGTGAAAAAGGGGAGGAAAATCTGGGGAAAAGCATCCTCCCTGTTTCTCCCGCTATTATTAATGGAATCTCAAAGGTAGCACCCCAGATAAGGGTAGGAAAGCAACAGTGAATGCACATCTCAAATGGCCCTCATTGCCCTGGGCATTACCATGTCATGAGTTGGTCACTCAGGCTACATCAATAAGGTAAATCCTGATCCCTCTCCCTGCTCTGGGAAAGAGCACCACAACAGGCACACAGTGCATCTATGGAAACAGATTCAGCATTGGGTACCACGGCCATCAGAACAGACCAAGCAGCTTCATGACCAGGGGCTCTGGATATAATACAACTAGTGCTTACACAGAACTTGTATACAGCCTGTTCTGTAATCTGTTGTTACTTCTTTGAGGCCCACATTAGGGGCCAATTAAAGTTGTCATGGTTCAGGAATGGTACCCCCACAATGTAGTGCACTCACTGAAACTCTCCAAACCACACTGCTCATTCCCACTTCACCTCTGCCTCCCTTCCCTCTTGTGGTGGGCAGCAGAGGAGAACTGGAGACACAAAAGGTAAAGATCACATGTTGAAGTAAGAACAATACAGCAATGAGATAAGGAAACAAACAGTAACAGCAATAATAATAAAGTGTACAAAAGAGAGACTGATACACATGCAAAAAGATTTACCTAAGAGCTAAACCCAAACACAGCCACAGTATCAACTAGAAAGGAAAAGACCTTTTAGATCAAGTCCAACCTGTGACCTAAAGAGACTTTTTCAACTAGACCATGGCATTAAGTGTCACATCCAGTCTTTTCTTAAACACTTCCAGGGATTGGTGACTCCACCACCTCCTTGGGCAATAACTCTTTTTGTGATGTGTTGTTGCAGCAGCCCTCTTATTAGAGGGCCAAAAAGAGCTAAGACACAGACTCCTTGTTTATCACAGCATGAAAAGGGCCCTGGTTTATTCCTCTTTCCAGCTCAGCCATCCTGACCCCAACCATTCCCTGCCTCTGCCCACAGCAGCTCCTGCTGTAGGTTTCCCTTGCAGCCTCTGGATGCTGGTTATTCCCTGCTGAACTCTGACTGCAGGGATCAGTTTGCAGGCTCTGANCAGCTGTTACTTATCAGGGGTGAGGTCACCTGTATTCTCCTACAGTGAAGAACTTCTTCCTTATGTCCAACCTAAATTCCCCACTGTACTTGTGTTCCAGACTCTTCACCAGCGTTGTTGCCCTTCTCTGGACACAACTGAGCATCCCAACATCCTTCCTAAACTGAGGGGCCAGAGCTGGACACAGCACTCCAGGTGTGGCATCACCAGTGCCCAGTACAGGGGAAGAACGAGCTCCCTGCTCCTGCTGGCCACACCATTCCTGATCCAGGCCAGGTGCCCTTGGCCTTCTTGGCCACCAGGACACTCTGCTGGCTCACGTTCAGCTGCTGCCACCAGTACCCCCAGGTCCCTTTCTGCCTGGGCATTCTGTCCCCAGCCTGTGACACTGCAGGGGTTGTTGTGGCCAAAGTGCAGGACCCAGCACCTGGAATTATTAAACTTCATGTTGTTTGACTGGGCTCATCTACCCAGCCTGCTCAGGTCCCTCTGCAGAGCCTTCCTCCCTTCAGCACCACCACCCTGGCTGCTCCCTCTGGACTGGCTTGGGGTCAGTGTTACCCCTCCATGTGCTTGTTCCACCAGAAGGAACACCTTCTCCCCACCCCCAGCAATGACACGAGGTTGTACAGAACAACCTCCATGCCCTGGCCATGCTCCTCCTGCCTGCTGCAAAACCTTCACCCTGTCCTGGCCACAACAGGACAATGGCATGATTAACTCAAGGTTTGGATGACTGGCAGATTAGCATGTCTTTCTCTGATTTCCCAAAGCCTTTGTATTTCTCACAGCACCACATCTCTGTGGCTAGGGAATGGAGACAGGTGGTTGTGAGTAATCATCCTGGCCATGATGCACAGGCACATAGTTTTTATCTAGTTGCCACCCACAACCCATCAGACTCAACTTCTCTACTCTCCAAAAAAATTATATATAAAATTAGTGAAGATAATTAAAATTAAGAAGAAAATTAAGACTCCCCTCAGCAATAAGAAAATGCCTGAAGTGCATTACTCTAAACAGAGTCCCTCCCTCCAAAGCTGTGCAAAGTTATGCACATACTGCTAATAAGTAATGGATAGTTAATCTAACAACATCTTGAAAAAATGGATATTTCTACAAGTTTTTAAATATCATAGGGAGCATAACCCTATAATGTTATTTTTTAATATATATTTACACAAAAGTCCTTATACTACTTGAATGCATATCTTAGGAAACATATACATCACTAAAACAAATAATATATGGAGGAATATATGAAACACAGAGACATACCTCAGATTTGTTCAAAGTTCTCTCCCTCTCTGTCGCTACAAGATGTTGTGCAGAGACTGTAAAAGACCTAAAGCTTTACGTTCCCCTTGCGGGAATATTACAACATCAATTTTCTACCAAATTCTAGCCTCTCACACTCACAAATCTGACCCACAGATTCTCAGATTACTAAAGTAATCTCAGAGTATTAAAGTGTGCAATTTTTAAAAGCATTTTTATTTCTTGATGGCAGTGATTTTTGTATATGCATATATATATATGTGGGTGTTTATGCATATATATATATGGGGGTGTATATATATATATATATATGCGTGCATCTGAGTGTGTGTGTATTTCATTTTTTTAGTAAGTGTGGTATACAGCAAGAGCCATGAATTTGAAGAATTTCTTTTGAGACCTGTATTTCCTTTGGCTGATGATTGTTCCTTATCTTAGAGTGCACAGAATGCTGTTGGCTGAATTGAAGCCCCATTGAGTGAAACAATCGGATTCAACCAAGAAGAGAAGAAAAATGATCCCCTTAGTGGCATTCCCCAGCACAGGAGAGAAGTGCTTACCTTGTGGTGGTTATTGGCAGTTTGTACAAATGATAGTGCACAGGGGTTTAGGTTAACCTGTTTAGTTTTACATGACCCGAGATATTAAAAATATCCTTATTCTGAAGGGCTGCCAGGCAGTAACTCAGCATGACATAAATTCTGGAGGCAGCTTCATGAAATGGCACGCACTGTTATTGAATTTTTAGTGTTCAGTGAATATTGGTCATGATTTACAATAATTTTGAAAAATCAGCATTTGTAATGGGATTCTCTTATCTCTGAAAAGCATTTCTGACATTCAATAGTGCATCACAGAATTGATTTATAATTTTTTTCCTGGTACATATTCCAGTTGCATAACAATATACTGAGATTCTGACATACTGCCAGTTCTTGCTCCTTAAAGAAGCGGGACCTCTTTAACAATAATGATTGGAAAACTAAGACATGAACAAACAAACAAACAAAGCAAACTTTTCTGATTAAAGCAATACACTCATGTGAAGGAGGCTCAGATACATCAGCCAAAGATAGTGCAGCTGCAGCTTTTGCATTGGCATTTTTTAATTTGTTCAGAAATCACCTACTTGCACTTCAGTGCCAAATACCTCCTGGCTTCAATATTTATAAACACATCTCCAAACACCTTACCTCAATTCTCTACATTTCCAAAGCTTCCAAACATCTGTGGGCCATTTTAAGTTTTCACTTGGTATGGAGGGCATGCTATTCCTTGCCCCTTTATTGTTTTAAGTCTGTTGGATCTTCAGGCTGCCAGGAGTTTTGCTTGTCCTATGCTTCTATTATTTTGAGGTAGTTTTGCCTGATACATTCATTGCCCGTACACTGAATGCTAAATACAAGCTGAATACAAGAAACTAAACTGGTTTGGTTTTTGTAGGTTACTGCAACAACTTCATATGAGGGGTTTAAGGGTTTTTATGCTATCTATTCTGAGCCAGCACTATTAAAGCAGGTCCAAAGTGGTTTGAATTTCCACCTAAATTTAAAAATATGAGAAAAAAAAAATTCTTTCTAATTCAGGCACTGCATTCCTTTTCTCTGTACACAAACAAGTGAGTGCAACATATTGGGTGAGAGGCTCATTCCTGAGAACACTGGAACCTAAGCCAGGCAGCAAGTCCCTGCTTACCAAATCTGTGTTCACACCATAAAAAATTTTAAACTGAACTCTGGGTGCTCTGTAAATATTGTAAGTGTTGAAGTGGAATTTGGGGCACTGTTTTTAATTTTTAAAGTACCCTGTACATTTTGATCTATGTTTGCCTGACAAACTTCATATTTCCTTGCACAGAACTCAGGAGAGATCTAAGAGCAGAAACTTTGCTTCTTTTTACATGAAGGGAAGTGTTAGTAGGATATTTTTTCCTCAGAAGGCTCTTTCTGATACTCTCTTCAACCAAAATATTGTCCTTGAATTCAAATGAGGTCCAGATTTCACACTTATAATCTAAAACATGCCTTTTTCCTAATTTCTCTCAGCCTGGATTCATTGGCTGTGAAAACACTCCAGACCATGTAATTCCTCCCCAGAAATGAAATGTAATGCGGGTGGACAAAGTCTGTGCTCATCACTGAGGAAGCAATGAAAAGTCCATTTGATTACTAGCCTGATAGTGCTTTATACCTATTTGTATGTATTATGGACTCAAACAGATCAAAAGAGGAAAAGATGAACCAGGTATATAGGAAGAAAAATGTAAAAATTAGAACACTCCCACACACTGCCCTCTAGGACCGAGGCAAATGATCCTGCCTGCATGGATCTCACAGAATGCCTGTATGACAAAAATCTCAGGTTTTACATGAGAAAACTGGAGGTCAGCCTTGCTGACAGCTAACTGTGCCAAATCCTTGGCAGCAAACAATGTGCATGCAGATTGCTGCAAAATATCAAGGTACTTACTCAATGATTTCTCAAAGATATTGAATATACGAAGTAGGAATGGAAGTTTTTTTTATGCTGTTATATAATAGTGTTCAAATTCATCTTGTGTTTCATTCATTTGACTTTTAATACAGCAGGTTCCATTCTTCCAAAGGAGAACTAGAATTACTTTGTGCCCCTAATCCTATTCAGGATGGTAAACACAGTTTTCATGCTCAAACTCTGGTTTTCAATATATGGTACACCACTGTATCTTGTAGTCTTGTATTCTAGGGTCCATAACTTAAAGGAAAAGTCCATGTCAATAATAAATTATGGTTCTTTTTAAAATTGATATCTTTTTCACAACACTCTGTGGACTGAGAATTAGTAACTTAATTCCTTTGCATATGGAAAAAAAATAAATCATGAAGCCAAAATATTCGGCTGACAATTTTGTGAGGTTTTTTTGTTTTGTTTTGGTTTTGTTTTATTATATCTCTCTTTGCAAGCCTCCTTGAAAACCAGCTCTGTGAGATTTTAGGGGACATGAAAAGATAAAATATTATTCACATGCAATGCTTGGGAAGTAATTTCTTATTTACACCTTTCATCTGCGCTAAATACAAGTGGGCAAAATTTCAGGTCTAGAAGTGGTTAAAATTTCCTAGCAAATGAAGTAATCAGTAAATGAAAAAACTTAAAACTTTATCATCACATTAATTAAAAGAAGCAGTAATGATTCATTCAAGCACATATAGTGGAGCACATAGATTGAGCCTTTGAAGCTGCTGTAAAGAAAATCCTTCCAAAAATCAAAATAAAATTCAGCCAGCAGCAAACTCCATATAGAAATTGATTTCCAAAATATACTGACATCTGTCATTCACATCAATGGCAAGACTCCCATCAGCTTCAAACAGAATGTCATCAATCAATCCCATAGGAAACTCAGATTATCTGAAAAACCATACCTCATCTTGGAACCCACACAGTTTTCAACCCTGATTCATGCTACATCTGTGTAAAGGTGTAAGCATACCACATCTAAGTACACAGTTCTTTATTTCTAGAGCTAGATTCTTCATTAACATATCCATGAGTAAAGTGCATCAGGAAAGCACTTTAATTTCGATAAAATAATCAATGTTTTTTTTTCTTGAAACTCAGCCTGCCAGCAATTCCTCATAACCACATGGAATGACTTTATTTTTCTTTGTAGTCAAATCAGTTAAAGTATTTTGAAGGGTATATCACTTTCTATTTGATCAGTTTAATTTAAATCTACAAGATGCCCTTAGAGAGATCATCAAAGGATATAGATATTTCAGTAGATTATTTTCCTTTCACTGACAGCAGCTCTAAAAGGTAGTGAACATTATTTACTTAAAAAGAAATGTTTTCCCTAATGCAATGATTGCTGGAAGAATCATTAGTTACAACAAAAGTTCAATGACTCAGTTAAATATATGTCTTATTTTATAATTTATATGTCTTTTTACCGTGTAGGATCCCTCGGGTCAAGTTTGTGAGAAACAAAAAGGACACAAAAAACTAAGTAATATTCAATATATAATGAACATGCAAATTAACTGGAAAATCGCTTTCTCTTAATTACCAATTTTTACATAATGACCCAATATCTCTTAGGTCTCTCCTAGCACACAAAGAGATAGCACATTGTGGATGTTTCTTAAGTAGCAATTACAGCTCTGACACCGTTTATTGAAAATGTGCCAGTGTTCAGAGACTTCTTCAGACTGGGTTACAGTTCTGCTCTGACATTATTTTTCTTTATTTATTGAATCATGTTTTCATTTACAAGTTGAATCACACCTCAGCTGCCTGATGTAAACTTTAAGAAATACTCTGCTCTAGTATCCTGGCATACAAAGCTTGAGATATACTCTGTCTGAACAAAGAATGGAGAGATTTTTATTACCAGAGAAATTGAGAGTATTCATTTCCTAAACCTGAATGTTATAAACATTCAGATTATTATATTCATCATTAAAAAATCCTCCAAGCCATCTTGAATGTAAATATTATTTACATTTATATTAATCTTATCAGGATCCCTACAATACCTGAATATGAATCAAAGCCCAGATTAAAATGGAACAAGCTGAGTTGCATCAGTGCNGGCTATTAAGCTGAACTTATTAGATGCCCCTTTGAAACTAATTTCCTAATTGCATTTTTTCTTTCCTATAATTTGTTTCATTTAATATTCATTGGCCTTATTGTTACCATCTTTCATCTGGTCTATCATTTGAGGTTCACTGACCATGAGGTTCTTTCCAATTATTTGATCTGTTCATACAAATATATGATTTTGGTACTTAATTTCTGGCATGTCACCGTTTTTTAAATGTTATGTTAAAATGTGATGAAACGTGGTCATAATGGAGTCATGTATTGTGGAATTGAGATTCTAGTTCTCAACTCAAAAATCCTGATTACAACATTATGTGGTCCAGATGATGTAAGGTTGCTTTGAAATTTATCAGATCAATTATTAATCATAGCATTTCTATATTATTCTAAAATCTCACCACTCTGGATTTAGAAATAGGCAGGCTCTGTTTACATACCTGGCTAAATTCTCTACCAGATTGTTCTCTGTTTGTGATGCTTTTGTCAACATCACAAAAAGTAATTTTTCATGCTCTCTTAATAACTTTCCTCCTTAAAACATTTCACCCAATAATCACTTTAGCTATTTATCTGATTAACTTAATCCAGTTATATATGTGCCAACATACGTGTACGGTATTAAAAAGTGAATTTTCTGTTTGGGTCTTTGTGGGTAGAGCTGATTTCCTTCCCAGTGGCTGATATGGGGCTGTGTTCTGGATTTGTGCTGAGCACAGGGTTGACAACACNAGGGGAAGAAGGAGAAAGGAGGGAACATTTGAAGTGATGGTTTTGTCTTCCAGAGTTAAACATGATGGGACGCTGCTCTTCTGGAGATGGCTGCTCTCCTGCCTGCCCATGGGAAATAATGAAAAAAAAAAACCCTATTTTGCTTGGTTTGCCTGCATGGTTTTCTCTTTTCCCTGTTAAGCTGCATTAATGTATGAGTTTTCTGGCTTTTACCATTCCAATTCTGTCCCCCATCTCACAGGTGGGGGAGTGGGTGAGCAGCTGTGTGGGGCTGAGGTGCTGGCTGGTGCTAAAGCATGACAGTCTTATAACTCTGGGACACACTGTCTATCATTAACAGCACTTATATGGGTCAGAACAGTGGCAGATGACAACCTCCCAACCTGCTATTTGTCCCAAGATGGTATTTGAGATGAGATTTTTGAAATATGGAAATTGCATTTCTAATTTGTTTACTGCTGAAAACTTATAATAAAGATATATTCTAGAAATAAGCTCCTTTCTTTGGAAAAAAAAAAAAACAACTCATTCAAGAAACCCAAAATTTCCATGGGAATAGATTGTTTCCAGTTTCAGGGAATAAAATGATAAAAAAAAGACTTCTAAAACTAAAATAAAGCAAAGTTGGGGTTTGCTTTGATTAAAATTTTACTTTGTTGAATTGGGTCTCTTTCCTCAAGTAGGAATCTTTTGTTCCAGTCCGGGATAGAACAAATATAGTGATGCTTGAACATATTCCTACATTCAGATAGGGATGCCCATACCTGTATTTGCTAGGGAGCTTCACCAACCTTTCCCTCTTACAGGCTTCATGAGATCATTCCAAACACATGGAAAATAACTGCTAGTATCATTTTCAGTTGGGTTGANAGCTCCTTTCTTTGGAAAAAAAAAAAAAACAACTCATTCAAGAAACCCAAAATTTCCATGGGAATAGATTGTTTCCAGTTTCAGGGAATAAAATGATAAAAAAAAGACTTCTAAAACTAAAATAAAGCAAAGTTGGGGTTTGCTTTGATTAAAATTTTACTTTGTTGAATTGGGTCTCTTTCCTCAAGTAGGAATCTTTTGTTCCAGTCCGGGATAGAACAAATATAGTGATGCTTGAACATATTCCTACATTCAGATAGGGATGCCCATACCTGTATTTGCTAGGGAGCTTCACCAACCTTTCCCTCTTACAGGCTTCATGAGATCATTCCAAACACATGGAAAATAACTGCTAGTATCATTTTCAGTTGGGTTGATGATCTTTCATCCTGTCTTGAACAAACCCTTGTACAAGGCATTGTGTGAGGGAAAGATATCCTAGATGTATATTCATGTTAGCCCAGAAGTTTAATATATATTTAGAACAATACAGGGTAACAACAACAGGTTTTCATGCTTCTAGCATTAAGTAAATTTGCTACCTAGAAAGAAACACACTGGGATTCTAAGGGTGCCTTTCATTTTGCCTGAGAGGAAGAGACAGAGAGATGGAGCATCCATGCACACCCTCAAGAACAAAGGAATGGGATGTGACTGCTTCAAGACTCCTGAAGGCAGATTTCTTTTTCTATAAGAAGTCTTTGCAAGAGATTCAAGGTCATGTGTCCCAGGTAATAAAGACAACTGTTTAGCCACTGCTTTGTTCTCTAACACTTCCTTTGGCAAATTCAATCCTGTGGTGACTGAAATAAAGCATGTTAAGAACTGCAAGCACAAGTCTTATCTTGAAATAAATATGGTATGGACACGTGACAAAAAAATAGTAGTTTTTTTGACAAACACAAATAAGCACAATATAACTGGGTTAAGTTATATTTTTTAGCCCAGAATGAATGCTTCTCATGCTTGGTTTTTTTTTTTTTAGTAAGACATTAAACTAAAACAATGTTTAATATACATTACCAGTGTCTATATCTATGCTTCCCAAAACACTAATAGGTGATAAATCTCTTGGTAAAAATTAAAACCCCAATAATAAGAATTCATTAAATATTATAGGCTCAAAAATCAAGAGGAGAGTATTTTTATTTAGGCACTGGGGTTATGTCTTCACTATAGCCTAAGGAGTAGCCAGTGCTTCACAAAGCAGCCTGTGGTGTGTGAGAGTGACCAGTAAAGCCCTGCAGAGGAAGAGGGTTTGGGGAGGTGGGGAGGTGGAGCTCTGGGAATATGCAGCATCTGACTGACCACCCCTGTTGATAAGGAAGCTGGCTGGATCTCAACACAAAGGGACCCAAAGGGTGGCACTAAGTGCACCTTACATCTTGATGGCTTTCCAGCATATTCTGCATTCCTCTGCTAAATCTTCTTTTTTTTCTGATAAGTAAACGTGATATGTAACATTTAGCCTCCGTGTGTGGGATATTTACAAAATCCTGGTCAGAGAGGATTGTACTCACATAACATTGCTCTCAGAAATGGCCGTGGGTAAAGAACAGACAACCAGCCCAAGAGAGCACACAAGCATCATAACTACTTAGTGCTAAAAGTAGTTCTTTCTTAACAACCTTATCATAATGTAAAGAGAGTGATCATCAGCCATATCTCAACCATATATTACAATTCTAAGGAACAAATCAACAATAAACTTGGTCTTGACACCTGACTCCTTCCACTAAAGCACATTATCATCAAATGTAATAAGTGAGATTCCCCCTTCTCCTTCCATTTCTATACACTGTGTTGTTTCTTGCAGGAGTTCTTGTAAGTCAGCTCAAGTGGAAGGAGATGCTAAGTCATTACAGAACCTCCTTACTGGGTATGCATGGCCAGGCTTTGGTAGAGGGCTGGATACAGGGCTGGCTTCTGTGAGAAGCTGCTGGAAGGTTCCTCCATGTCCAGCAGAGCCAATGCCAGCTGGCTGCAAGACTGACCCACTGCTGGCCAAGGCTGGCCCAGTTAGCAATTGTGGTAATACCTCTGTGAAAACAGATTTAAGAGGAAGAAGGAAAAAAAGTTATTGCACAGATGTAATTGAGGCCAGAGGAGCAGGGTGAGAAGATGTGAGAAGAAGAGCTCTGCAGACGCCAAGGTCAGTGCAGAAGGAGGCACAGGAGGTGCTCCAGGCACCAGAGCTGGGATTCCCCTGCAGCTGTGGTGCAGCCCATGGGGATCCACAGGGATCCACCTGCAGCCCCTGGAGGAGCCCCATGCTGGAACAGGTGGGTGCCTGGAGGAGGCTGTGGACCCATGGGAGGCCTGTCCTGAAGCAAACTCCTGACAGGGACCTGCAGAACCCTGGAGAGAGGAACTCACCCTGCAGGGATTTTCCTGCCAGGACTGCAGGAGCCATGGCCCCACCAGGGACCAATGCTGGAACAGGCCACTCTTGGAGGACTGCACCACAGGGAAGAGTGACCCACACTGCAGCAGGGTGTGGAGAGCTGGTGCTTGTGAGATGGCTGCACACTGGAAAAGTTCATGGAGAACTGTCTCCAGTGGAAGGATCCCCATGGTGCAGCAGGGGATAGAATCTTCTCCCTGAGCAGCAGCAGGAACAACCTGTGATGAAATGGCCATAACACCCATTCCTCTCTCCTTGTGCCATTATGGGAGGAAGAGGTACAGCTGGGAAGTAGGGAGGGGTGGGAAGAAAGCATTTTTAAGGTCTTCTTTTGCTTCTCAACATCCTGCTTTGATTTTGTTAATACTAAATTTAATTATTATTCCAAAATCAAGTGTATTTTACCCATGAATGCAGAATGAAGGTGAAAACTTGAGGACATTCTGAAAAAATACCAGTTAGAGGTAAGGAAAAAACAAGCTTGCATTTCTGTGGTTAGAATGCTAGGAAAACTAAGCTAGACCCTAATCTTACTCCAAACCAGAAGAAGAAAAACTTTGAACTCTGCCTTGTCTCCAGGAAAAAAACCCAATTTATCAGGTCAGTGGCTGTTCTGAAACAAGGTACCACCAGCCTATTCATCTGGATGTTCCACTACCCTCAGACTGCTGGAACAACATTCCTTCAGCCATGCTGTGGGCCACCTGAGCAAAACTCCACTCCATACAGGAGGGATTCTGATGTCAAGGCAGCTACATTTCCATATGCAAACCCTTTTGGATGAGTTCTCCCCCTGCCATTTCATCTGAACACCAGGAATGTCAACAGAACTGTTCCAAGGCAGGAGACACACCTTCTACCTTGAGCATTTCTGCTCATCTGTTCTGGCCACAGTCACCATCATTCCTTCCACTGGTATAACTGTAAAGGGAAGTGACTAAACACAGTATATCTTTTTAATCAGGCTATAAAGGCCACTTAAGCAGCATAGATGTCCTCAGTTTGCTGTGCACATTACAAAGTCATCACACCAAGTAGTAAGAGCCCACTCACAGCTGAGAAATTTAAAAAATGTAGTTATATTGCTTGACCTGTCATCAGTACTGATTTTCACTTTCCCAGTTTGCACTAAAAAATGGGAATAGATATATAAGTATACCCTTGAGACGAGTAACTCCTGGGACATATTTATATACCTGCTGTACATTAAGCTAATTCCTAAGCCTTGTAGAAATATTGTTATACTGTCTACATGAAGATGATTGATCTGGACTTTAGAGTATAGGTGATTAATTCTGTAAGTTACCAGTTATTTTGGACAAAGAGGGTGTAAAATGA
>VZUA01031173.1:0-13804 GCA_013401035.1 Horornis vulcanius
ACAGCACCCCTGCCCCGCCTCTGCAAACTCCATTCATTGTTAACGTGTTTAAATTAAACACAAGCATGGACAGGATCAGCAAGCAGCCGTCTGTTTTATTAGTGCTTCTACTTCAAATGTCAGTCTTAGTCCTTTCTTGCTGGGCTCTGATCTCTCATGACAATTTGATTAACTTTACATTTCCTTTTATTGTTGGAGAAACATTTGGAAAATCTTAACATATCCTACTGGCTGGTTCTGAGACCAAGATGGTGATTATGTCCATGCTTAACATCATCTATCAAAATCAGGCATCTGACAGTCAGACCACCTGAAAAATGTGTCATTCCTGAGAAGTTCACGAGCCATAAAGTATTTCTTACTTGTGAACAGTCACAGGATAGTGCTTTTTCTCTCTACAGCAATGCTTTCACTAGGAAATACTTAAAGATCCTCATTAGAAGGAAACACTTTGTACTGGTTTTCCCCAGGTAAGAGGAGCTTTTCAGCTCCCACCAGTTAGAAACTGGTGTCTGGGTTTTTCCAAGAACCACATTCCTGCCAGGACTCCCTGATGGGAACATATTACTGATGAGGAACTACCAGGACATGACAAATCCCAGGGAAAAGGATGCTCCACTTCAACTTCACAGAACAGCTCAGAACTCTTTCCCCTTTCCTCATGCTCACACTAATCTAATAAGAGTCTCAAGCCTCTGGCACATACTCATGGCTACATTTCTGCTGGCCTCTGAGCTTCTGGATTTTGGCTCAGCTCCAGAGTGTCAAAGCACCAGTGGAAAAGGCTGGAAGAGAGCCTATTTTTGTCTTTATGTTTCAATTTCAGGATCAGAAATAGAAGTGGTAAGAACCTCATGGAAAAAAAAGCCCCATTTCCTGGCACTTTTGACGGAGTTAATTACCTGTAGACATTTAAATTCTTTCCCTGGCATAATTTTCAATAATTTGCAGATGTTGATACTCTGTCACTTTGATAAGTCGCACCAGTTAACTTTATTTCTGAGGTTACTGAGATGCATTCCTCTTCAGAAAGCACTCAGAAGTCACAATTAGGCTGTGATAAAACTACCCCACACCTAAGCCACCCATTTACCTGTTCAGTAAAAGCTAAAATCAGTGCTATCATATTGTAGTCACACAAAAACATATCTGGGAAACTTGGTCTCAGATCCCAGTCTCAAACTCCCAGGGTCTCAAGCAGCACCAAGTACTGAGGATCTCTTGACAGTTACTCGTAAAAATTAAGCCTCATGTCAAACTTCAGGGTATGTGTGTCTTACACCAATCCCCAATGTTTCTTATGGGATTTGCAACTGCTGCTGAACACTGCAAGTTGATGGTCCTGGTACCAGGATCCCCCTGATGGATAACTGTAATAATTTTATTCTAGTCTATAATTTTCTGTCCCTACTGAATTCCTGCTTCAATTCTCTGACATTTCTAATATTTGTCTGCTGAGACAAGCTGCCATTTCAGATTTCAGGAATGAGTAGCTCTCTTCCCACTCAGAGGATAATTATGACTAGCTATAAAATTAGAGCTGCTTGAATTTATAATAAAGAGTCTCAGACTATACTTCTGCAGTCAAATCCCTGCAATAGAGAGGTCTAGACCCTTGAGTAATGCTTAGGCTCCCTATGCCTCCAAATATCTGTATTTCTATTTTGCAACACAGTACCAAACTTCTCTTCAAAAAGAAAGCAAGCTATGAAGAAAAGAAGAAGAAACCACAGCCATGCTAGAGTTAAAAAAGAGAGCACATAATGAGAGTTGGAATCTGGCCCCTTATTACCAGCTCTCCCTGCCTGAGTGCCCATAAACCCCAGGCCTAATCCAGTATCTTGCTTTCAGTGCAATGGGTGCTGAGGAGGGTCCAGCCCCCACTGTCCCAGGGAAGTGATAAAACCCCATGTGCCAGTTAAAGCTCTGCCTCTTACAGGCCCTTGCAGCAGGTGAGCAATTATCACTTGCAGCCCAGCTTAATGCTTTACAGGGTCTGAGAACTGTTTCCAATTAGCCTCAGTGTGCCATGGAAATTAACTCATTTGTGTCACCTTGGCTTACAAGTGGACTGTGAGGAACTGGTGAAACAACTGGAATTGAGTACAGGTGGCACTTCACCTCGCCTCCTGCTCCTTGGCACTCCTTGCACTAGATCTGGGGGGCTATGTTTGATGGAAGAAAATACAATGGAAAACCCATTTTGATCCGTAACCAGGACCTGGAGGAGGGCTTGATCCATCCCCAGAGTCTTGTCTCCGTGACGTTTTTCCGGGCTGGTTCTCTGTGTCCCAAGAAACAGGCTTCCAAGCACTTCCCTTTGGATTATTTAGTAATCTCATGAGGCTTCTCAGAATTTGGCCTATAAAAGCCTCTTTTTATAAAGAACTGTGTCATATGTGTGTTTTATCTGTGAGCCTTGTTTAATGAATGCTTTCAGACATTATGAGCTGATTTGGAGCCTGCTGTAAAGCCAGCACCATTCCATCAAGCTTGCCACAATGTCGTTACTGCCAGACATTTTCTCTTAAAAGGATGTTCTGAACGTTGATGTCAGAGCTAAAATTAGGCTTAATACTTGCAGGGATGCTTCTGTGATCTCCTGATACAACTTCAGTGCCCATGAATGGTGAGCATATCAAAGGAACTATGATCTCCTGGACAAAGACCAAGAGGATTGAGGAGCTCTCAACTCTTTTCTGAGCTTCACTATTTAGAATTCTATGTCATTTTGAGCACATCACCTCATCTCACCGTGCTTCAGTTTTCTGCCTTCAGAGGTTACAGTAATCACATTTTGTTGAGATTATATAGTTAAACACATTGTGATATTATTTAATGTCAGTGTTGAAGAGATATCTTACATTGATAGCTTGATTTTGAATTTGGTGAATTCTGCTTACATGAGCCTCTTATAGCACCTCATTCTTGAAGAAGGGAGACAAGATATTAGCAGATTGTAATGGTCTATCCATAGAAAATTATCTGTAAATGACTGATTCAGCTTTAGGGATAGTGTGCCTGTGTGTTATATTTGGACAAAATTTAAATGAAAAAGCCAAATTAAACCCTCTTATGAAAAGATCCAGTTCTATTGAAGGACTGATCATAAAATGACTGAAGAAGACTCTGAGTTGTTGATCCTGCTTCTGTGGCCTGTACTCTGAATGTAAGGTTACCACAACATGGTAACTGTGGGGCCTGAGCTGTAGGCAGATGGCCAGAGAGTTCACCTGAATTCCCAAATTTTATTGCCATTTGATTGCTTGCTTTTTTTTCTCTGTGAGCAACTCACAGCTGCAGAGAGCCCAGTCAGTCTGGTTCCCTCACAGGGCCCAAAATGCCACAGCAGCATCATGGAAGGCTTGTGCCCATCGCTGCAGGGATTGAATTAGCAGCAGTAAGGACAGGCAGGGGCTTCTGAAGCAGCCGAGCAGCAGCAGAGCTCTCGGCAGCAGAGGGCCAGGCCCCGGGGGTGGCCCTGCACCGCGGAGAGGCTGCGCGCCCAGGGAGGGGAACTTCCCAGAACTGGAAAGGTCAAACTGCTTCACAAGGAGAATCCGGCCCGGGCCCAAACCTAAAATGTCAGGCTGAATCTGAACTGCCCCAAATTTGGATCTGGATGTGAAATCTGTGGCTTGGGACCATTTCTGGTTTATATTTAAAAAAGCTAATTGTCTCTTTGCCATGGGTAGCTAAGTGTTGCAAGAATGGACATGGAAGCAGCAGATTGAAATCTGTCAGGATTCTATTTTGCAGTAGTTGGAGAAAAACCTTCTTTCCTGGATGCAGGGAACAAATTTTGCCACATCTGCAAGCCAGGGAAAATCACTGGAAACTCTGGAGTGAATAATTATATACAAATGTTTACAAAAAAATAAATAAGAAGAATGTATGCATAAGTGAAGAATAACAAATGACATGTGGCCAAACCCCTGAATAGCTACTAAAGCCTGGGACTGGGGTATGCAATTTTCACATCATTTGCAGCCTTGGGCAGCTAGAAAGGGTGGAGAGGTGATATTAGTGTACAACGGCTGCTCAGTACCTTGTATTTATAGAAAATTTCCAGTGGCACACAAATCCAGCCTGGGAAAGGACAGAAAATGCCCAGGATAGCCAGTTTCCTGGGTATTCCTGGCCAAGAGAGAGGATTTGAGCACTATACTTGCCTGCTTCAGGCCTGCCTATGCCCAAACCCAGACTTCTGCTTCATTGCTGTCCCTCGCTTACTCTAAGGCTGTACAGTCTGTTCATATTTCAGAGACATCTTCTGTGTCTTTTTTCTTTCAAGGACTGATAGGTCTCTTCTTCCAGTAGTTATTTCTTCCTTTTATGTATTTGCTCCCAGGCTACTTGCACATCTCTGGAGGATGGGGTCTTTGTGTTTTGCAGAAAGCAGCTAAAACCTGAGCTCTGGGTTCCCTGAGCAGCTTGGGTTCCTCAGGGTTCCCATCTACCTCCAGGATCACAGCCCTCTCTCTAGGGGCCTGTTTCTCTCATGCAGAACCTCAGGCTTGCCTGCTGCTAATCCAGAGCAAGAATGAAGTACAGAAAGTGTATGTGAGCAGAAGAGATTTCATTTCTCCTGGTCTCAAAAGGAGATGTAAGAGAGGTCAGCTGCCTGGTGCAATCAACATCATTCCACTTTGGAAATGGCCTGTCCCCAGGAGAAGGAGTCCCTTGGTGATTTGGTCTTCCCAGAGAAGAAGAAGGAGAAGAAGGCTAAAGTAATGACTACCCAGCAGTGATAAGGGCAGGCTGGAAGCTCAACCATCTCTCAAGGAGTGTGAGAAAAATCATTCCTGCTCATCTTTGGAGTTACAGGGGGATGGTAACTCTGCAGACCCCCATTCATACTAAGTAGCAGAAAGCTGAGCTTCTGGAGGGTGGCAGTATTCCTAAGCACCTCTTTGCTCCACCCCGTGGATTGCTGAGACCAATTTTCCATTTACAGGCCCTATGAAAAATGAAAGACAGAGAGAAAGCCAATTTGTGAACTATCAGAGTGAGTAGCTGTAGCTTTTTCAAAGCTGTTTTTATGACAGGTTGTTTCCAGGTGACTCTTGGCTGGTGCAAGGGTTTGCCTGACAGAGTAAATGAGACCATGGAGAGGGCTTGAGGCAATCAGATGGAAGCAGCACCCCACTTTCCCCTTGTCCTAGTGACAGCTGGCATTCAGCTGGAGCAGCTTGGTGAGAATCTCCTGGGTGATTTGAAGTGATTACATCCTGCATATAAAAATACATTATGCATGTATATGGAGAAGAGCTGTTGACAGCAAATCAGAGAATAAAGCAGAACCTTATCAGCCTGTGAAACTGGCCTGCAGAAGATGATGCATTACGAATTACATTGCAGGGATTTCCTCTTTATACTGCACAGTAACAGGGCTCATTGCACACATAATTTACAATATCTAGGTGGGAAAGCATGCAGGATGTGGCAGCCACATAATACTCTTCGCCTTCTCCTAACTCATAGTCAACTGTAAAATCAGTACAAGCTGCATCTGAAAGTAAACAGAGTGTTTTAACTGTAATGTGACTGCAAGGCTGTTGGGTAAGAATTCACTTTTAGCTAGAAATGAGAATGATCTTGGACTAGATTCTCTCCAAAATTAAAAGCTATTTTGATCTCCATCAGGCCATTTGAAAACCTCTTTTACCAGACCCAGGGTGAGGTGCAAACATTTCCCCTTCTTCACCTCTCCTAACCAAGCTCAACAGACATGCCCCCAGACAAACCCAAATCAAAACCTGCCAGGTGCAGCAGACTGGTCACTGCACTTCACCTCCATCACTGGAAGGCTGCAGACTCTGTGATGTCTTGCCAAGCCACAGAGCTAACAGAGCTTCTCTGGTAACCATACTGTGACCTGCTGACAGACCCACCCCAGCATGGTGTCAGTGGTTGGGCTGACATGGTTGGAATCCAAGGTAAATACTCAGGGCTGGTGTCAGCACAGCATGGGGGATGGAAGGGAAGTCACCCATCTCTTATGGATGCCACCACTCTCTTATGGTGACACACTTCAGTGCATGCAAGCCTGGATGCTGCTGAGGAGCAGGGGCCCACAGGGTTCTTCTTTCCCTCTCTCTGAGACAACTGAGCTCTACAGAAGGTGTTGAGGTAAGGAACATCATCAAAAAAAAACCCAATTTTGAGAAAGAGAGGTAATTTTGAGATCCCGCCTATTCTGCAGGGTTGGAAAATTTTGTGGGCTTTTTCACTGCTTATATAGACTTTTAAATTTTCTTATTTTCCATTCCTTTTTTATCTTCTTTTTTTCACCTCCCTCCCTTCACATCTTCTTTCTATTCAGGGAAATGCAAAGGCCGCTTTCAGAACCAACAAAGTGCAGAATTGACTGCCAAAGGAAAAAGTGCAAGATCCCTCCAAGCCCATACCTTGTGATTTCTCAGTTTTGTTCAAATAAAACCCCAAAATAATTGACTGTTATTACTAGAATTTATCATTAGGTTTTCAATTAAAGAAGACCATAAATGACACCATTTTCACCAAAAACAACAAAAAACCCCAGAGACAACAAAGCAAAAAACCCCTCAAATTGAATGAGAGACCCCTTTTTAATGGAAAAAATGTTTAAATATTTTCAGCTACTTCTAGGAATGAATGACTGGCTTCTGCTTTTATTTAGCTTTTATCTGCTGTATAGATCTACAACACAGGGCATGTGAGAGCACAGGGGGCAGGATGGGATTACCAAGTTTCCCAGGTTCTCAGAACTACCTGGGTTATTAAGATTCTTATAACTATTGGCAGTGACAAGATGGTACATATTTGACCTGCTTATTTTGACCCTGTGGGCTTGAAAACCTTCAGTTTTCTGTGTGAGGAAGATCCAATGGCTCAGAAACAAGGATAAAATAGTATTTTTGACCCAGGAGAGGATGCTGAGGCTGAATCAGTGGCTGTTCCTGCATCGCCTTCTGGGTGCTTTCACATCATGACAGCTTGTTCCCTTCCATGTCAATTATTTGGCGTCTTGTGATAAAAATCAACCTATCCTTGGAAAAGCTCTTCTCACTCTGTTCCTAAACTTAAGATGCAGAATCCTGTTTTCTTGGAAATCCACAGGAAAGTTGCCGCTAACTTTTTTCAGGCTGGGATTCAGGGAATGGCCCTGGACATCAGTGACTTTGAGAGTGTCTCCTGCTCCATGGAAAAAAAACTGTACTGTCCCTTTCAGGCACGTCCTGCTCCAGCAGCAAACTTGTTAGGTGAAAGCCCCTCTTCTCTTGTTGTTACGGTTATTTTCTGGTATTACATCATTTTGAGGTTTGTGCCAGTAACAAGTGTCAAGTGGCCCTTTAATTTCTAGTTGCTCCTCTTAACTTTCCTTCTTTTTGCCTGCTGACGCCCCTGGCTCCTGTTGCAGCAGCACTTCACTGTCCTGTACATCCCGAGCATCAGTGAATTCAGGCAGGTCCCTACAACCTGGGGTCAGTAAATCGCTGTACTCATCCAGCACTATTTATACAGTGGGCCAAACCCACTGACTGTGCCTGGCTGTTGGATCAGTATTGCCACTGGACTGGCATGAGAGGAGAATTCAGCACTGTCTCCTTTCATCTTTTTCTGCTTGTGTCTGCCCTGTGCCTGCCTGCAGAGCTGAGGCAGAAGGGCTGTGCCAGGTTTTGCACCGGAGCATGTACAGGGTCTTTATCTCATCCCCTGCAGACAAAGTGTTACCTCCCTCCCCAGTGCTCCAGCAAGAGGAGGATTTGGAAGAGATTGCAGCATCATTCCTTAGGCATACCCAGATGCTCAATATTACCACAAGCAGCTCTGTGAAGATTTTTTTCCTGCTACGCATCAGATGGGAAAAATATTTGGATGGAGTAGTGGTTTGGGTATCACTTTGCAGGTCTGGAGTATAACTCAAATGGAAAGACATGTAGCTCCAATTACTTGATGTAATTCAGAACACAGAAGAGCCGCCTCTTGCTCAGTCAGTATTTAGTTTTTGATTAGCTCTTACTTCAGTGGTAAAAGCCACAGCAAGCTGCAATCTTGAGCTTTTCTTTCGAGTGTACATATGTCTGTATGTGAGGCCAAAACCTCAATCTCAGTATCCTGAGCATCAGAGCAGGCACTGAGGTATGACTCATAGGTGTGTGTATTTAGCTACAGTCTCTAATGAAAGGAGAAAAACAAGACAAGACCAAACTGGAAATTAACCAAACTCATTAAAAAATTCCAACAAAACAAACCAGCAACAAACCTCCATTCCTTTCAGCATTTTTCTGTAAGCTTTTTTTTTTTTATTCCTTTTCATCTGACTGGGTCATGAAACTGAACTCCTCTCTTGGCAGGGTAATGCAGTTCTCATGCCACAGACAGGTATTGTTTTGTTTGGATTTCCATCACTACTAAAGTTGTTTGTATACAGCCCTGTTTTCATCCATGTTGAGACTAAAACCAACATCAACAGAATAAAAAATGAAAAAGAAAAAGCTTTCCTTAGTGGTGCTGTTGTCCCTTTTATGCAGAGCTTTAATCTGAGCATAAACTAAGCTGATGATATTCATTAAAATTTTATTATGAATGGATGATAATCCATTAAATTAGGAAAGGAAAATAGATGACTTGTCTGACTTGGAAAACTTCACTGACAAAATAATGGATTTAGTTATCTCAAAACAAGAAGGAACCTTAACTATTCCCAGGAGTACTCAGGGGCCAGAAAGTGATGTTGATAAGGAACAAAATGATTCAGAACCTTTGTAAAAATACAATGCTGCCTGGCTGAATAGTGTGAACTATTAGCTGTGAACCATAGCTGTGAATGTATGCAACAGGATCAACAAAGTTAGGGTTTTCCTGAAGAGTAAACCTTGCTTTCCCATTTGTCCAGAGACAAGTTTAGTTTTGGAGAACTATGTGTTCCAGCAACTCAATTTAATGCTGTAGCTTGAAGAAGCCTGAAATATACTGGGGAAGAAGGTACCAGGATATATATTTGTTCCAGTGCAAAAACTTGCAACCCTTGATAAATAACAGAGCATGAGCCCAAGCTGTCTCCAAGAGATTGTCTGGGCAGAAGGTATTTCCCCACAAACCTCCAAGGTTTGTTTTCTGTTTCTAATCATTGGGACTGCAGGCTCCATGAGGCAGGGACTGCTCTTTGTCATCCTAAGTGCCTCTATGTGCCACAGTCCAGTTTTTCCCTCTCCCAGGTGACAAGAGAGGTCAGTCACTTCAGTCCTAAAGTTATTTCTGTTGCTCATTGTTTCTCTATTGCATTATTGGCTACTATATACATCCAAAGGAAAGAACTGGAAGTTATAAGGAGAGGTAAGGAAGAGTTGTCTGGCACAGTGAGGCTGTCTGTTGGCACAAGCTCTGCCTGTTCTTTGCATCTCTGAACTACTTTTTCTCCAAGTTTTCGCTTTGTATTGCTCCAGGATAATCCTTGATTAGTTTTCTATGAATTTACCTCAAGGTCTGGGAAAATTAAATACCTTGTGCTAGTTTCATCAACACCTTTCTAAAAACAAAACAAAAAAGCAACACCAGAGGGTTGAGCTAAATATGTTTGACAGGCCATGCTTTCCTCCTGGGCTTTAAAGTCCAGGCAGAACACACTTTGCACAAAAATGGGGTGGTTCTCTCCCCACCCTTCCAAAATGATTTAAGCCAAATGAAAGATGCCTGATTTCCAACCTGATGCAAACTCCAGAAAAATGCGAGACCAATTTTGCTGTGTCACAAGCTGATCTTTCGCAGATGCTGAAAAGTTAGGAAGTGCAATTATAGGAAAATTGCACTAAGGCAAACAAGTACATGCCAAGTTCTGCCATTCTTCATTACTCACCTGAGCCCCTTGATTGTGGCAGACAACACACCATCTGTATGTGCTTTGTCAGAGGGGAGAAAAAATGTAATCCCAAGAGAAGTGCCTGAATGGAGGAGTGGGAGAAGTGGGGGTGGCTCCCAGAAGAAGCAAGCACCCAAGAGCCACTGCAAAGCTGTGGTGGTATCCAAGAGCTGTGTGCTAGCTCAGGAGTCATGGTTAGCAGAGACCTTCACCAGGGTAATTCCAGACAGGGCAACCTCAGTACGGTCACATAGTAGCCCCCACTGCATTTGCCATCAGGGCTTTCTCCAGATCCCTGGACAATGGCCATCCTGAGCATCCCGTGTGAAGCTCAGTTTTCATGAGAAAAGCTTTCCAGGCATTTGAAGATACTTCCAACCCCCTCTTGGACCAGAAATAACTCATGATCTTCTCTTCTCAGAAAAAATTACTCATATTCTGGTAATGCTGTTTCCCAATTGGGCTGGATACCACTATTCCTGAGGTATCGAAACACAGAAAAGAAGAAAACAAATGAGGAAATAGCACAAGAGGGAAGGGAAATGAAAGAGATACTCATGCTCATTGAACCTCTGAGATTGCTCAGTTTGCAGATCCCCATTTTAGGGAGGGGTTGAACAGGTTGTCCCTTGACAGGTTTGTTGTGGGACGAACACCACAAAAGGCCCCACAGTGCAGGAATGGGACCTGGACAGATGAGATTAAGAAATAGCTGGACTGGTCCCTGAAGTCTTACCTGTCCTAAAGGGATCCCAAGGGAAACTCTCCCTGGCATAGCACAGCGAAGCTGCAGTGGGGTTGGAGAGGTCACAGCCTTCTGAAGGTTACACTGAGGGCTGGCTGCCGTATTGCAGAGGGGTCATCTGCAGGGAAACCTACTCCCAACCCCACAGGACTATGTAGGGAGGTGGGTTTGTGCCCTTTCAAAGCTTATGTAGTGCAATTTCAGCCACAGCACTTTGTGTATGTTGTCAATCCTGTCAGCACATTAGCTGGCAGTTATCGAAAGCGAGTGTCCCAGAGGAGGAACTGAGGACCAAGGAACAGGGGTTTACCATTACAATTTACAGTAATAAATAGTAATTGGAGTAGTGATCACAATAAAACTGAAGGAAAATGTTAATGATCCCTAAAACTGGGAGCTGAGCAACTGTGGTGAAAGGAGGAGAATTTTTGGTGCAAACTCCATCCTTAGAGAGGGTGGGGGGGCTCTGCTCCCTTCTGCCACTGTGGGGGATCCTGTCTCCCCACACAGGCACCTGCCCAAGCCTGCTGGATGCAGTCCCTTCTGCTCTGCTTGCAGCCCACACCTGCCACAGGTGACTCTCAGACCCAATGAGAGCCCCAAGGGCGAGGGTGGCAGCAAGGGCTGAGGAAACTCAAGTGCTGCCTGTGAACACAACTGATTTCTGTGTGGCTTTGTCCACATCCTCTCATGCTGGTGTTTCACAAGTATTTCAGCAAACACATTTGCTTGCAGGAATGTTGGCAGATCAGCAGAATTTAGAGAATATCCAGGGCTGGGCCCAGCTGTGTTGTGAACTGGGGAGGTGCCTGATGTGGGGGAAAGAGGCTGTATAGCCATGTGTCATATGCCTCAACACGTTTGGGTGGTGCCTGTGTAGCAGAGAGCAGGCTGGGAGACCAGTCCCATATAACCCTTGAATAAATCTGCTCATGCATTGACAGAAAGTTGATTCTGGTTAGGCGAGCACCAGAAATCACAAAGCAGAAGCATCGGTGCTGGAGAGTTGAATTCACCAAGTGGGGAAACAGAATCTCTTCGAATGCTGGTGTGGGACAGGAGAGCAGTTAGGTACAGCGTGGCAGCACAGCTCACGGACAGGCCAGAGTGGAAATAACAGAATCCAAAGTCTAAAAGGGTCACCCTACACTCATCCCATGCCAAATGTAAGTCAAAAGGAGAGTTTGGAACACAAGTAATTCTTTTCTGATGAAAATCCTAGAAAACGGGACAATCTTGGTTTTAGCATGTCTCTGATCAGCACAGTAGTCCTTAAGGGTCATGACTATGGGGAAAGCTTCCCTGTGCTCTGCACTTTGCTCACACTGTCAGCTGAATAGGGCTCTTGAACACATCTGAAATCTTCTTGTAACCATGACTTTGTTCTGGGTCCAATCAGGACTTGGAGAATGGAAATGAGAATAAAGTAGGGAACCAAACCCACACTAGTTTCCTTGTTACAGAATGAGACTTTTACATTCTGCTCTTCCTATCGGGACAGTGGAGTAACCAGAGAAACAGAAAGTATTTTGCAACCTCAGAGAAAACAAAAAAAATCTATGGTTGCTTTATTAACCTAATAATTAACCTTTAATCCTCTTTTACTCAATACACAGGGCACAAAAATGGTTGTGCTGTAGAGGCTGCAAGAAGCCCGCTCATGGCAATGCTTGAGGGCTTATACTGTTTTGGGACCTAGAGAAATCACCCTGGCTATCTCCCACCCCAGGGGGATACTGCAATGGCTGCCAATGCATGTGAGAAGTAACTGAAGAGGAGATAGGCACTTATGCATGTGGAATAGTAATTTGGAGTGGATGAGTTCCTCAGAAGTAGCCATCTTGTTACACATGTTCAAAATTATGCAGGAAGCTGAACACATCACTTTTTGGATTGTTTTTTTTTTTTTTTTATGTGCACAGAAGAGTCAAGACAGCCTCCTAAAGAATGTACCTGGGCAGGTGGGTGAGTTTGGATGAGAAATCACATAGATAAATTAATGAAAACCAAAGATGTGCTTGAATGGCTCTGGACTCAGCTTTGGATGAAGGACTTCTGCTCTCTTTGCCTGATTGTCAGACATTGCCTATGGCCACCTGGAAGCTGAAGGGACACATTAGCTCCTTATTTCTCCTCAAATCATTTCACACTCAGCTACTAGTCAGGGTTGCTTGTGGACAAGAAAACCTGTAGGTTCATAGGACCAGCTGCAAAGATCAGGAAAGCAATCAAATCTTGTACTCTGGAAGTGCCAAGACATGTTGTCTTCCCTCTCCAGTAGCTTCAGCAGTGCCCTGGTGTTTTCCAAGCAGATCACATTTTAGACTGTAAGAACTGTTCTCAGGCACCAGGGAGCCCAGCACCTGCAGCCCTTGACAGCCCTGCTGCTTGCTGGGGTGCAAGGTAGGGGGAGCAGGGAAAGAAGTGCAGTGGGGCAGTTGGCCCCAAAAGCTGTGTTTGGAGAGATGGCAGGGTTCCCAATTTCTGCTCACAGAATGCAGCCTCATAATAGCTCACAGAATAAACTTTTGCCAGGCGTAACCTACTGTGCTCCTGTGTAGTGCAAATACTTCTTTGTAAGGGTAGGAGCACAAATTCTTACAGTGATTTGAAGCTGTCTGGGAGGCTAAGTGAAAACACTGGAGTTGCTAGAGATGGGTCATCTCGGGTGTTGTGGCAGCCCTTTACTGTGGTGCACAGTTGGAATGGCTCTTGTGGAGCGGCATTTCAGATAGGTCAGGTGGTGTTGGTCCAGTCTCAGTGTCAGATACTGTAGGCACAGCGTATCTTTTACATCACACAGATTTTGTTTGAAGGCAGTTTTATCTAACACAAGGGCAAGTCCTACCCTTCCTGCACTGCAGAAACCCCTGGGCTGAACCTGGTGATTCAGTGTATCAATGGTATAAGGGAGGTCTGGCAGGGAGGGTGAAAACTGCTGCTGTCATGCACTTTCTTTCCAAACCAACATCTGAGAATTAGTTCATAATCTGAGGCTGTATGTTTTGTTCTGAATGCTTTTGCCAGTAGAACCTGGACTTTTCTTCTTTAGACACTTCCACTGAAGACGTTTGAGACTCTTCTTGTAATCAGCAGAGGAAAGGAAGCACAATTTACTTCACTGATTTAGTAATTCTGTCTCTGTATGAGATGCATTACTCCCAGGAAACACATGTTCCTCTCCAAGCAGGGATACCTTAGGGAAGACAGCCAGC